>JAQFZW010000946.1:0-37084 GCA_034687055.1 Heteromurus nitidus | reverse complement strand
TTTTATACCTGAGATCATCAATCTGTGAAAGTACGGAGGAAATCCAAGAGTTACATGCTCCATGCACCCCTCGTCAGCACACATCAATCAATAAGATCGACTCTAAATGTAAACAATGTTATAAATATTAGGTATAGAGTGATTTCCAATTTGGACAACCCAAACACAACTTACGAATCAAGCGATTTTGCTACATGGTACAGGAGAAACAACGCTGACTCTTTGCATTCCCAACTGTTTTCGACCATAAATAGTTGTCCTAACTCTTGGAAAGCTTGCTGACTATTCACAATAAACATGACGTCTTCAACAAGCTCGGATGCTTTTCTTCTAAATTCGTAAAACTCATCTGAAGGGCAAAGAGGACCTTCCTAAAAGGGCATAATAGAAATAGCAAATTTATATTTCACTAGCACACCTAAGATCATCCAAAAACCCCCCAAAAATAGTAACACCTTACGTGATCAGGTTCCATTTGGCAATGCTTGTAAAGTGCAATGACCAGTCTTTGAGCAAAGCTACGGAAAACTACATTTAGTGATTCATCGTGAGCATGATACAAATCTTCTGAAAGTCTGTACCAAAACCCAAAGGTTAACTCTGCAACCTGTTAAATTACAAAAGTTTCACGTTTTCTTTTCGATAAATATGCATTTTATAGACTTGATCATAATTTACTATTCTTACATCATAATCGTGATGGCCTTCGCAAATTAAAATTTGATTGATTATATTTATCGAATAATGGGGGTCCCTCAAATTTCGTAGCATATATGGAATCATACTCTCGCCGTACTCGGTAAATATTCGGCAATAATTCATAACTCTGGATTAATAGAAAGGAAATGCAGCGATTAAACACAAATGATTACAACCAAATCTACAAAGAAAACTAGCAACTTTTTATACTTGTCTTGATCCTCCTCGGCTACGGAGTAATGATATGCCTCCTCCAAACTGACAATGGATGTGTATAGATTCAATTGAAAAGTTTGCAGCTCCAACGCATTATTGTTGCTCGATGCATCAATATCGGGCACGACTTCAATTACAGCACAAAGACAATCTGTAGCGGAAGTATGTATTTTTTGCCCACACTAAAACCACAACATAAACAAAATTGTAAAGCTGATTCCGTCATTACATTTTGTTTTATAACTAAAATATTTTTTGTACCTTTCCACTTCTTAGATTTTCTATTGCATATCGTAAAACTTCCCCCTGCCTGTCGTTACAAAAGCATTCAGGATTGGAAGTAACCCATGAAGCGAAGCATTTCAAGATACTGTTTTTCATTATTTCCATTGGAACACCCGGTGACGCTGCTGATGAATTTAGGCTAACGTTTAAGCATTGACGCAAAAAACCTAAAACATTTGGAGATGCTGCTTCCAATTGGGCAATGACTTGGTGTCTACGATTTTCCCCTAAATGAAGTTTCCGCGAATGAACTTCTTCAGGTAGCAACGTAAGAATTTCAACAGCCGGCCACCAGTGAGAAGCATCAGATCCAAAGGTACCCAGCAGATGACTAATGGGATCCGCCCATGTGCTCGCTTGAAGAGTAAGATGAGCAACGGCTAAACATAACTGAGTTACTATTATTTGATCCGTGTCAACAGTTATAGCAGCTACATGCTGCAAAAGCGAGTCTCGGAGTGATAAATGTGCCTCAACCGGAAGTTCGTGGAAATTTTCCTGAAATTAGCAAATTCAAACATTACGAAACTTGCTAAACTTTCAATTTCAAATAATTCCTTCCTGAACACTTACCTGAATTTTTGTTCTCAGGGTATGCGCACCAAAGTAACATGAGTATAAATCAAACTTTTTATGTAGAAGCTGATCAGCAATCTCCCAAGCTTTTACCTATAAAATTTGACACGGTTAGTTGAAAGTTACAAACAAAGCATACACATGAAAATTTAATGAAAAGTAATGTAACTATAAATTAACTTACGGATCTCTGCAATTCATTCAGCCAAACATTCGCCGCATGCTTATCACTGGGCGGTATAGAATTGCTCTCATTGTATAGGGTATGAACAGCACGGTAAACTTGTTCCAAATCAGTGTTTTGCACCTCGGGAGCCGCCATTTCACTTAATTAATACTACAGAATCCCTTTTATCTTCTTACAAACCAAACTGTTCTTGTGCTGCTGCAAAAATCGAGATAAAACGAAATGTTGAATGTAAATTGACAGAAAATTGAAAATATATACGTCATATGTTGTGTGTGGTGATGAAACCGTTATTCTTGAGAATTAATTACCTCGCCCTTTGCTGATTGTAGTTCCTTTTGCCTGACACCTGATGAGGAGTGAACTACTTCGTCCTACTTTCCATCATAAATTGCATTGTACTGTAGCAAAATCCTCCCAAAATCTGTCCAGTCAGTAGTTATCTGCAGGACGTGATAAACAAAATATTCAATGTTACGAAATGATTTTCGATGCTAGTTTTCGGTTCCCTCCGGAAAATTAACCTTTCTTCCTTGAAAAGCATGTACGTACGGCCAACGTCACACGTGCTATTAAATTGCTAAAAGCACTCACAATTTAACCTTTTAATCTTTCCTCAGCCAGTAATCACTGTATTGCCAAAAAAGACGACAGATGATTGACTCGTTAAAATACAAAAACGAAGCAGTTTACACACGTACCTTTTAGAATTCATTTACTGGAAAGGTGTTATCTTTCTTCGGCCATCAAATCTCTTCTAATTCTTAAAAAAGCAACACTTACGTAATGAATATTTAACACTTTCTCCACCATTATTGAAGGAGATAAACGAGTAAATTTGTGTGCCAATTAAAGGCTTGTAGTAGCAGGGGAGAGAGGATATATAGGATTTACGAGAAAAACAAATGATCTCTGAGGAGGAAAAACGAAATCTTCCACCAAAGTTTGACAAGTTCTGTGGTATTGGCCCAAGGTGGATTCATAGAAATACGAACGAAAGTAAGACATCGCACTTCGCTCTAAAATATAGGCAACAACATGCATACAGCATACCCATTATACCAATACACCCACAACACAAACACAACACACAAAGTCCGCTCTCAATTCTCAAGACAAGTCGAGAGTCTTTGTTTTCGTATGGTCATTGTCTGCTTCTCTCCACTCTCCAAGCAAGAAACACTTACGTTATGTTAAATTATAACAAACAATGCTATAATAGCGATGATAATTGAAATTGAAGTGACTATGCACAAATAAATGAGATTTGCTTTGCTAACTGCTGATAGCATCTTGCATCGCAGATTGATAGATCGTTATGCACGAACTAATCATGCAAAATGAACGTTTTAAATGCACATGACTTGTGTATTAACGCAACATGTTGTATGTTGCATGTATGTATGCTGTATATATAGTTTTTAACCTTTAACCTGTTCAATCGAAGTTTAATTTTAATTTTACCCGTTTTAAAGGTTTTCATACTTTTCATACAGTCTGTATGCGCGTTCACAATGCACATTTATTAGTCTGGCCCATGAATCAGTCTGAACTTGGTTGGAAGTTGGAACGATAAAACTGAAAACTGCATATTTGCAAAATACCCAGAATTCGAGCAATTTAATTGAGAGGAATACGAATTTAGATTGGAGGGTGATTTGTAAAATAAAATAAAATTGTGACATTTTCCAAATTAACTCGAATTGAATTCCAGAACAGTTACTTCGATGCTTACGTCGCTAATCCAGTAGATTTAGACTTCCATTTGAGATGAGATAAGCATCGAATTTGCGTGAAAAATTCACATCTCGAGAACAGGAAGTCACATTTTTTTGGTTGTGATTTGTGATTGAAGACAATGGGCCGAAACTCCGTTAGGATTTACTTAATTTTATATAACTTTCATGGTGTCTGCTGTAAACGAACTAATAACGTTCTCTTTCTGACAGTTTCTCACAATCAGTTCACCAGGTTTGATCTTGTTCACCGATTTGCATCCCTTTGAAATCAATGATAACCTCTAGTGTTCTCCCCTGTTCACGTTCTGGATAAATAATCATATTACTCACGGGAAAAAGTGGCTAAATAAATGAATTATTTTCATTTTACTACCGATAAGATCTACCACATGCAATTGACAGCATTCATTGATTTATTATAAAGTATTTTGTCATTTTGCTATATGCAAGATAAGACATCATTTCCAGCAGCAAATCCAGACAAGAAAACGAAAGCATTTTTGGTGTGAAATGAACAAAGCTCATCATGTGTCAGCAAAGTGGATTTTTGTACGGAGTACGGAGTCTCTTTGAACTGATTTTTTTACAATTTTTTTTAATGTTTATACATTTATCCTCTGAACTTGTACATCTTCCACATTTTCCTCTAGCGCTCTTCAAGAAAGACTACAACTTTAGTTAATGTGCATCTTGATCCTGATATACTTGCCATTGCCACTACTTCATGCAGTACGGTTGCTTTAGTACAGTCGAGTCTGTGTATATATTTTTGTTTACGAAGATTTTGGCTACGGCATCAAGAGAGAAAAGAACATTGGATACTTTACGTACATTTCAAGCATTAAAAACATAAGTATATAACCCTCTCGCTCAGCTTTTGAATGCTTCATATGCATCTTGTGTGCAAGACAAAAAATATATATCAGAACAGAATGGATGCGGTGGAGAAGTCCGGTGGTGGTGCATGGTGATGGTGGCAGCATAAGAAGAAGTATGTAGAAGCAGCACTGAGCAGAGCAGCGGCATAAAAATGATAAAAGCTTGAGAAAGAAACGCTATTTATTTATTGTCCCTTTTTCTACACTTGTGCATCCGAGTATATTAAACATTTAGCGAAGAAGAAGTAGTAGCACTCAGCATCTTTTTTCATTCCCAAAAAAATCTTAAAAGATCCAATCCAATCTTCAAAATAGCAAAGTAAGGATGACAGAGAAACCAAGAAGAAATATATATCTTCTTCACCCGTAACCTTTGCTTTGCTTTTCGTTGGGGAGAAAAAAAAACATAGAAAGAGTTGTTGAATGTTGAGTTATATGCTGGAGGAAGAAAAGAGGCTTCTTCGAGGTCGGGTTTGATGTTAGGTTTTTGGTTTTTTCTTCTAGAAAACCTTCTAAAGCTAGGCTTCTAGTGGACTTCATGTACAACTTAATTGAATTGTTGAATGACAAGTTTACATTGGTGGCTACGGAGTTGGTTCCGTGTTTTGAATTGGCGTATCGAGTTTAACAAGTGACAATCAATTGTTGTTATTTAATTGTTGACTTTGGTGGTTTGGTGTTTAGGCATAAAAAGCGTTGAACCTGGTACATCGGATTCGAAAATATTGACAAATTTTTTTTTGGGAGGGTTTGGGTGAGCACGTGTGATGATTGTTGAGGAATATCAACTGTCAACTGTGACACGGGTGACAGTAAAATTTCAAGGTAAACTCAGCAAACTGACGTTGTATGTGTATTACTAGTTTTGGTTAAAGTTTGAAGGTAAAAGTGCATTTAGAGAGGGTTTTACGGTTGGAAGGAAACTAGCAAAACTAAAGGAAGATTTAGTTTTGCCGAAAATTTCAGAAGAGTCAATAATATTTTGTTTTAATTTATTTGATTTGAAGTGAGTTGTGAATTTTTTTTACTAGAACAGTTTGAAGTTAGCTGTGTGACTAGAGACCCGGCACTTGCGAATCTAGTTCCGTCTATCTAGTGAATAGGCTGTAGGCTTGAATGTTGATTTGCACTTGTCACTTGTTGGTGTGTTGTTGAACACAATTGGTGCCGCAAGGACAAGGCTGGATGTTTTTGTTTTAATAAAATACACCAACAAGGAAACACGATTTAAGTGTAATTGTCTACGGTTAAACAAAATTAGTCCAAGATGCAGGCCACGAAGCGATTAGCAGTGCCTCAACGGGTGCATCAGCTGTGGGATGCTATCGGTCATCAAGGTGCAAATCAGGTGATGGACTTTGAAAAGTTGGTAACTGTTGTGACATCAATGCACAAGATACCCAGAGGTAAGGATTGTACAGCTGCAAGTTATAGTAATGTACTTACAATTTTTTATGACATACGAAATAATGTATGCTCATTATCTTTTATTTCAGATGAACTCAATCATGAACTGAATTTCGCCATTAAAGACGGTCTAGTGGTTTCAGAAGCCGTTGAAACTCAAAGGCGTGAGGAGACGGAAATTTATAAACTCCCAGATGCTGCAACGGTGGAGAAGGGAGATCACGATTGGTATTGCTTCCAATGTCATCTTGGTGGACAAGTGGTGAAATGCGAAGACTGTCCGCGTGTTTACCATTTAGAATGTCTTCCAGAGGATCGTAAACCGGAGAAGGATCTCTTTGTCTGTCCTGCGTGTCATGTTAGTTATTACTTCAATGTGGTCCAATCTATTTTGCACTCTTGTGTCTACTCGCTAGTATTATGTATTATATGATGTACTCATGCACTGATTGTTTTTTAATTCTAGATAATGGCTGCTAAACCAAGTGCCGAACGGGTGTCAATCAAGCCGAAAATTTTGAACCAATTGCTTCTGTACATTTGTGATCGCTTTAAATCATGGCAGATCGAGTTACTAGAAAAGGCTGACGGAAAGACGTGGGCTCTAGCAGCAAATCGCACGGCTAAAGAAGCGTGGCGCTTTGGATTGCTCGTTTATATACCTATGGACCTGGAAACTATGATAAATAAAGCAACTCACTCCAAGTAAGTTGACTGTACGAATTTTTGCAGTTCGTCAAAACCGGAGTTATTTCATAATTTTCATGTATATGTACTGGTATTATTCATTTAATACATGCTACTTGCACAGAAAAATTAATTTTGATTTCTCGCGACAGGTACACTTCCTTGGAGGAATTTCAAGTAGACTGCGAGACACTAGTGCACGCTATTGGCGTTTATTTTGGACTGGACATGCTGAAAGGTGGGCAAATCGGGCAAGCTTTTCTTCGAGATGCACTGCATGATATTCAGGAAATCAAGCTGTGCCATGACTGCTTTAGAAGATCAAACGAAAAAAATCACGACTGGTGGTTTTGCCTGCCTTGCTCTATGCCGCATGAAGTTGTATGGGCTAAACAGACCGGATACCCGTATTGGCCTGCAAAGGTGGGATTAAATTTTTGTTAGTACTTTGATATAATATAATACTTGTAGCTCAAACCCTAGTTCTGTGTTTAATCAGGTGATGAAGAAGGATGGTAACAAGTATGATGTGCGTTATTTCGGAGGAAATTATGAGCGTGGAATCATTGATGCTAAGAACATTCAGCCCATTGAAACCTCAATAAACCAGCTAAAAGTCCGCCGCACAGCTTTATGGAATGATGCTTACGATGAACTCATGAAATTTCAAGAAATCGCAAAGGATCCTGACTTAGTTGCTAAATTGCCTCCCAAAGGAAAAGGTGGTTCTCCAGTGGCAAAGGGAAAAAGTACGTACTGCAGAATTGCATAGCATTAATAAATAGTTAATGTATATTTTACAAGCGTGTTTAACAATATGAAATGTAAACCAGCTGGCAAGAGAGGTGCATCTCAAAGTCCTGATGAAGTCGTTACTAATAAGAAGAGCCGAAAGAGTGAACAAAGCACCACTAGTACTCCGAAAACTCCTAAACCTACAAGAAAATCTGCTGGATCTAAAGCTGGGACGACGCCTCAGTCAAATGGAACAGCCACTACAACTCCTAGTACTACAGGAAGTACGGCTAAAAAGAAGGCAGGGGCTACTGGTAAGGCTGGAGTGGCTAGTAAGGCAGGGGCAGCTAGTAAAGCTGGTAAGATTTGTGATTTATACTTACTAGATTCCTTTGCGCATCCGATTTTGAGATTCCGATATTTAAGGTAATTGTTTTAAACCATGAGTAGCTGCAGCTTCAACACCAGCTCGCCGGGAATCGACCTCTGCACCCAGGGGAGCATCTGGATCCGCAACGAACACTGGAGCTAGTACAAAGACGGTCAAAATAGCTGTTGCCCCAAAGGAGAAGAAGAATGTTTATACTGACCTTTCCGATAGTAATCTTGATGCTGATGTGATTGCATTCTTAAATGACGTAGATGATAATGAGAGCCTGGACGGTGATGCCTACTTTTCAGATGAAGATTCGAATGTACGTTTTTGCATTCAGACATTACAATTCTTTCACGAAGTTCATTTGTAGAAATGCCGGTGGCGCTTATTGACACTTTATATTTATATTTGACGTCAGCAGGAATTACATGAAAAGGTGTCAGAAGATGCTGTCTCATCGTCTTGTAACGAATCCAAGTCAACACGAAGTGTGTACATTCAGGTGGCTCATCAAGGGCTTATCCGAGACAAACTCATTAAAAAATTCGGAGAGTTACAAGCGCGTCACACGCAGGAGCTTTCCCAGAATAAAAAGAAACAATGGGTAAGAAATATACAAGCTTTGACTATTGAAGAAGTGAGTTCTTTTATATTTTGAATCATTATTTTTTTAAACTATTTTACTCGGCAGTGTTACAACTGTGAGCGGGAGGCTATATATCATTGCTGTTGGAATACCGCCTATTGTTCCATCGAATGTCAGCAAGTGCACTGGACAAGGGAACATAAGCGTTTGTGTCGTCGTAAGAAACCTGTTTAAAACTATGCACCCCATCTGATATGAGGACATCTTAATTAATGACATAAAAAATAAATAAAGCATATATTGTGCTAATTGAGTTCCAGTTGCATGTTTACTTTCAATTTTCCTGTAGCCGTCCTTTCCCTGACTAACACGAATCCTGAGAATTGCACAATTTTTATTTTTAGTTTTTTGAATCTTAATTTGTGCTTATGTGTTTGTAACCTGATCAGTGTTCTTCCTGAATGCTTATTTTTACATATCGTCAAAATTTGGAATGAAATGTGCAGAGGAAATGTTAAAATGGATTAACTGACTGACATGCAACGGTGGTACGTTGCTTCCAATCCCAACTACGCCACTTTCATGTAATTTTTTATCAATAATTATTTCAAATCTCCCAATAGTCTGGTGATTTGGGATTCGAAAATGAATTTACGTTAGAACATACGGGCTTTGAAGGGTTACAATTAGGCAATTCATGTTATGACAAGCTACAGATGAGAAGGTCAGTATTGTTATCTCACATTTATGAATGATGAACTGTTGACGGTTAAATTCTCGACATAGTGGGTTCTTATTAACTTATAAACTAACTTTTAGCTTTAGCGGAATATTTCAGTTCAGTTCATTCTCAATGTGAACTGAACGAAAAACTACTTTCTCGTTAAAATAGTTGGGACTCCGTGACATTGTTTGTATTCATATTATGATATTCATAGATATTTTTTGGTTGGTTCGGTACTTTCAGAAATGAAAACGAGTAGTTCTTTCTTGACGCTTTGTACCTATTAGACAATATGACGCATGACGCAAGTTACAAACTTGGGGCTGGGAGGTTCTGATAGTGCATTTTTTAGCTGACACGAAATCTGTGGCTTATATAGTTGTAAAGTTTTAGTAGAGCCCGATCTATTGTGGATAAATTATCAAAGCGAGTAATCCTGTAGTCTTGCGACAGTCAGCAAGTATTAGGAGGCGTCGCCTTGTTCGTAATAAACAGCATGCACTCTTAGATATACTGGAACAGATAATAGTTATTATCAATACAGCGTACATCCTTCAAAAATTTGAATGTTTGCTTGTTTTTATGGTTAGTATACTGTATGAATAAATCTTTTGTTTGTTTCTTCTATATCAATTGAATTTCATTTCATCATTTCTCAAACTGCACTGTGTGATGCATCAATTGCATCTGCATACTGAGATGGTTTGCTTTCGCCATAGAACAATTTCAGATTTTCGTCATTTTTTGTTAACTATGATATCCGAATGTCCCCTCTACTTTTTAAAATTTGCTTGTGGGAACGTTAAGTTACCTAAAGTTATGCACTTATGATACTGTAGTAGTCGAAATATACTCTTAATAAGCATGTTGGTATATTTAATTATGTTGATTTTCGTCATTTATGTGTGTGGTTCTCGTTTGCTCGATATTTACTTGTATATATGGTTTGCTACGTAAAAATAACATTCCTTTGCATTGTAATCAAAATTAGCGCAAGTGAAAATTAATTATGTTTAGAACACATCAATATTTTCAATAATAATTACTACCGCGAGAATGTGTGTAAACTAAGCTATCTCAAACTAATGAAAGGTGTGCGTCGGGAGCGTGCTGGGACCTCTGGAACCAATCCCACTGGAGATGATTATTAAGCATTGGGCACGCCATCGGGGGCACATAAACCAAGTGACAGCCGGCAGCTCAGAAACTCAGATCCAGCAAAACCTTGTCCACTATCGTCCTATCAAACCAACTGCAGGGGCTCCACAATTCTTTCTCCGACGCGGAGTACACCTCATTTCAACGATTGCTGATATGTGCTGGAGGTGAGCGCATCCAACAGTCTAACCGTAATTAAATAACTAATGAAAAGCTACGAACTGTAAAGATCTGCCGTTGTCCTAATCATCTTTGTGTTCTTCAATTTTACTCGCCCGTTTAGCACTTAATAAAATTTGCACAAGGTTATCCGTGATTAACATGTAATGTGTAGGCGTGTAGACATTTTTTAGGTGTGAATTTCTCGAATCTTCACATACAAGTAAAGTGAATTTAAAAATGTATTTAAATAATATCTAGTTTTATTTTCACGTGTAAAACGCTAAAACCGGACTATCGTATTAGATATCTGTCAAAACGGTGTCCTACACTTTATGAAATTTTTGTGTCCCCTTTTGCATTTAACTGCTCACCGTACGAATAATGTTTTACCATTACATTATCTTGGGTAAATTCTCATCGCTTTGTAATTTGTATTCTGATGTTCATATGCACGTCAATAAAAGATACTAAACCATTCCTATACATGCAATTAAGTAAAATTACTTATGATTAAAGTAGAGTTATCCTTTGTTCATTTTTTAAGTTTCCAATAAGAGTAATTATATTGTGAGGGAATTTAATTCAGTTTAAGCCAGTGTCAGGAATCGTCTTATTCTGTTATAGAGGTGTATTACATTCTTCCCTTTTTCATGGAGCAGGTATATGCTTCCGTTTATCTTGACCACACGATTATACGCCTTCACATTGATACATTACACAAACTTTAGATTGATCTACAAGTTCTGATTGTTGGTCCATTATTTATATAATATGAATATGTTTATATATGCAAATCATTGTATTATCTCATAGTTTGAAAAGCATTCAAATAATCATATCGGATCATATTCTTGATTATAAATTATAAACATAGTCTGCAATCATGTAGCATTTCACATTTATATGTGGCGATTAAGACTGGGAGTAATAGATGTGGTAGGATGATATGTAACCTACGAATTACCTATGTACCAAAATTTTTGTGAAAATATTAATAAACCAAAGAGATAATACTTCAAGATGCTCTGCGTGTCAAAATCACAAAACTCTAACCAATACAGTGCCGGTGGTGGCTATAGATCCTACCTTCCTAGCAACCTGCTGGAACAACAAAGCCCACTCCACTTCCAATGCATATACCGTACGTTCTTACATACAACCGATTGGCAGCCTACCGTATTCTCCACTACGCTATATTCATCTGAAATGGCTGCGTATAAACTAAGCATTGCATCGCCAATAATTCACAAAAAGAAAGCTGGGAGAAAGTTAATAGGAATAATAAAATTGTCTAAACTGCAAAATTTGACAAAACAAAAGGAAATTTCACAAATGAATGAGTGATATATTGCTGTTGTTTTAAGCGTGTTGCGTACGTGAACATAAAACAGTAGATATTGCATAAATTGACTACCTTGGAATTTATGATATAAATAAAGCAATGGAAGAAAATCGTCCGGAAACATCCGCAAATAAAGGTTCTAATGGCGGTGAAGATCCTTCAAGGGCACCATCCCGGTTAATGACAGGAGCTCAGAGACCTTCTTCAAGAAGACGGTTTGGGGAAGCCATGACAGCTCGCCAGGTAATTGTACCAATGACGCGTTATCGCGATTCGAAGTAATGTGAAATGCCTAAAGCCAGTATTGAAGGGCCTGTGGGGCCAACGAACATAGACGCTTTATTGAATCTTTGGTAAATAAATCGTAGAGACCTGAAAGTAGAATGAGTGCACTTGGAATGGGAGCTGGAGGAGGAGGGGAGTCTCAGCAGCGGCCTGCAAGTCGGGTGGCTAGATTGCAGTCCGCAATGAGACCAGGCTCGTCTTTGCGTCAAGGGTCTGCCCTAAGGACAGCAACTGCCACAGCAAGACCTCCATCAGGAATTACTGGAGGTGCTTTGCCGATTCATGCAGCAGTACGTGTATCAGTCTATAATCAATAATTACCTCTGTGTCCCTGCAATAACAACCATAATACCGTGGTTAGAGGTTTTAGGAGTACTTCAAAGAATTGCAACGTTAACTTTAACAAGTTTTAATTTTTCCAGGTTAACGTCGTCGACCGTCCCGTAACACAGCAAGGTGTTTCGGGATTACGAACTGCGAGAACTAGTTATGGAAATCGCAGGATGGTCCATGACAAGACATACTTTCTTGGCATATTGCACACAAAAATGTCAGAAATAAATTCAGAAATCTCTAAACTGGGTAGTCAGATCGAATCTCTTGCTAAAGAGCAGTCTACATATATTGCGTACGAAACACGGGTAAAAGAGAAAGCTGCAGAACTTCAAGGTATTTTCTTTCTTCCATCAAAGGCGGAATAACTACAGAGATCCCCGTGACATTGCTAAAATATGCATTTTGACATTTTGTAGAGCTTCACGGTGAGCTTACGGACTACAACATTCTTGCTGATATGGTGGCAAGTGACAAGGACAAGTCATTCTTAGAAGATGAGCTAAGATCTTTGAAAAGAGAAAACGAAGATGATTCAGCCCGCATCGAGTCCATCTATAATCGTCGAAGGGAGTCTGAAAGGGTCGTTGGAGACTTGGAGCGGAAAATAGATGATGAGCGGAACAAGGCTCAGCGCCTTATCGAGTCACTCAGTCCAAATCTACGGGATCGTTATGATACATTCCAGAAGATGAACACACAGTTCCAAAGCGAAATGGAAACTTTACAGTTTCAACTGGATGAGCTAAATAGCAGGAAATCTGAGTTGTATGATAAGGTGGCGAGGTCTGAGTTGAAAAAGAAAGCTGCAGAGCTGGAGGAAGAGCTCCTGGAAGCGGAGGAGAAAAGAGATAACTTGGCTAGAGAAGCAGAGTCACAGGAATCCCCAGAGGAGGAAAGAGAGAGGTTGCTGAATCAGGTGAAAGTGGATAACGCTGAAATTAGTACCTTAGAACGACAGATTTCTGAGACAAATGATATGATTCGTCAAATTCAAGAGGAAGTTCAAAACATGGACCAGGTTCATATAGACTAAAATTTAATTCAATTTGAAATGAATTTTGGAAAATTTCTCATTTTTATTTTTGTAAATGAAGGAAATCGAAGAGAATGATTCTGACCGTCAGCAAAAATTTCGTGAATTGAGGAAACGGGAGCAGGACATGGAGGAATTTATGCATACTTTTGAGGATAGCAAATCTAAAGAAAACGAGAACTTGTCACGAATTGAAACTGAAGTTCTTTCATGTATGGAAAAAATATCAAGAAACGTTCACTTGGCTGCAACTCTACCAGAGTAAGATTACATCAAATTTGCAAGACTGGTCTTTGCATAGACAACAAATTTATTTTTTTAAACAATTTCTACACAGAGCTGGTCAGACATTCATGGAACTTCGGGAAGATCTGGAATTCAAAGAAGAGGAATTCGATAAAACGAGATACACGACGGAAATGATTGAATACAGAAATGACACACTCAAGAAGCAACTCGATAATGTAACTCTTCATAATTTACAATGCAAACCTTTTCCAACATTTTCAAGGCCCTCGATCATGTGGCAACTTTCCCCAAACTCTGACTTCCTAAATGCATTGCATCATATTCATGTTTTTTGGTAATACAGTTTGAAAACCTGGAAGAAAAGATGAAACTTGAGCTCCAGTCGTTGAATGAGAAAATCCAGCAAATGCAGAAGGAAATTCATAAGTTTGAGGATATCGAAGTAGTCAAAACGGAAGGCTCTGAAAGAAATCGCAAGTTACAAAAAGAGCTGGTCACATTAGAGCAAAAATCTAAAAAGTTTGTCGATGCATTGCGTTCAATATCACAGGAACATGGGAAACTGAAGGTAAAGCTTGTGTTATTCAATACAAAAGGTAAATTCTAATGAAATATAATACTAGAAAGTCAAAATCTTTACGAAAATAACTTCGTAGGCGGATTTGGAAAGCAATGAAGTTCATCGGCAGCTATCTGGCATGGAGAAAAAATGGGCCATGTTGGAGGAATCAAATTTTAGCGTTGCGTCCTTCTTGAAAGCGAAGAAAGCTGAAACGGACTATGAAGGATTGAAAACACAATCTTTGGCATTGATGAAGGATTTGAATGGAATGCTGCAAATCAAATAGACCAAACGTGTGGAAGCCGGTTCTTTGGTGCTGCGCTAAGATGTACTTACACAAAGGTGCCCTTGCAAATTACTCACAGTGATGGATGCACATATATTCATGCATGTAGTTTGTCGTTGCTTTATATCATATCAAAATGAAACTTATGTCCCAATTCCGTCTCAAGAGCCATATACCATTTATCCTTTAACGTTTAAATATATATTTCATGAATTTAATAAAGATTAGATTGTGAGAAATGAGAACGCATATATTTGTACGTTCATACGTTCATACACATATGGAAGCAATGCATCACTATTAAAGTTGTAATTTCAAGAATCCGTGGACCCTTGCCTTGGTACAGTAATTTTGCAAATAAAAATGAGTTTCCAACATATTCCAATCCTAAATTTCCTTTCATGTCATTTTGAAGAATGCCTATTGGTACGAACACGAATGCAGTTTTTATATGATGCATTACACTTGATAGTTACCTACCTGTGGAAGTGGAGGAAACTAGTGAAAATCGTGAAAATAGTGTATAACGGACCTGAGACTATTACGCTTTAACAATCTGAAAACAACTCGGTTGCATAAAACGCATACTTCTCCCCCTCAGTTTTCAACATTCATATGTGCATAAGCATAATACGAATTTGTGAATGGTGCATGCCGTTTTGACTTGATGATGTAACGGTTGACTAACGGAATGTGATATCTTTGATGGATTGATTATGCACAGCATTATTGCATCATTTACAAAAGTCTTGCATATTGAAACCATTTTACTTATGTATGTATATGTATGTATGTCGACTTTCACCCGAACAAGCACACGCTCATATCGCCAATTAAGATTTAAATTAGTACAATCCCGTATTTGTGTCATGTCATGTGCGTACGTAATTTGTATGAACCCCTCGCTCAAAGCAATTCTATCGTAAAAATAATAATTTAGAAGGCAATCACAGAGCTCTCATTCATTTGTATATCTTGTATTATTATGCATAGACAGTATTATTGCTCTTATGTCTTAAATTCTTACAAAGTGAATCATCATGCTGTGTTTTCGCGTTGTTTGAATAACAATAAAGGTTTGTATATTGCTTTATAAATGCAAAAGAAAAAACTCCTTTCTTCTCAACAGGACATAATCATAATTAATTATCAACAAGCGGAAAATCGTGTGGAAATTTTCAAGGGTCAGATATTGGTTTTTTGTTTGTTTGTTTGTGTCGCGGCATATCACGCTATCATGATGAAAAATCTTAATTGAAACACAACAATTATTTTTTGTTTTCATTCAGAGAGTGCACAAGATATATTATAAATATTATAACAGAGCAATTATGTCATTCTCTCGGGCTAGTATCTACAAGCTATAATAATTTCCAGCAGAATATAATGATTTTTTTTTCCAGAAAGTAACAAGGTTGCAACTTGATAACGATTTTTTAAAATCTAGTATCATGTCTTATAATAGTAACAATGATTGAACGTATGATCTGCAACAACTTTGGTATGATTTACATGAAGATGACTTGGGAATTCACGACACTTTGCTTTCTTTTGTGTTTTTAAACAAATACATAAACTCTACACCACTACACATCTTGGTAAGCACTTTCCTTTCCACTGCTGCACTGCATGCTTTTTTATATACTTTTGCACGGTTCACAGAATGAAAGCATAAACAAGACATATACTTTTCTCTTTCTCTCTCTTCTTGACATACCTTAAGTTATGTATTACAAAGGAGTTTTTTTGACGAACTTTCTCTTTTATCATATCTCGCTTCTAGTAAATTTTTGAGTGCAATGTGGGGAGAAAAATGTCCGAGTGCACGATAGGTTCTTTTTAAAAAAATTTGTTTTTTTGTATGTTTGTAGATAACACATCGGTTTGTATGTATGTATGGTATGCATAGATATATATTGTATAGATATATATATAATTTTAAGAGAATACCAAAAAATTTTCATTGTTTCAGAATATGAATGATATTTTGTAAACGCTTTTTTCGTGTACATATCCGGAAAATTTCTCTAGTCTTGTAAGATAAATTTGAAGAAAAACAGATTTTTATATCTTTGAGTGTTGTGTAAAAATAAGACGTAAAAATTACTGTGATAACATTTAAATAGAGGTACGTACATTCAGTATAATATAGTTTTTTATGTATGTATGTATATATAGTAGACCACCGCTACACACACCTAAACTGCCTAACACGCTATATATCATATATTCTCACATATATTGTATAGTTTTATATGTAGTAAACACCAGTGATAACATTTATTACATTCATTTTTACGTGTGTGTAACACACTGCAGATATATAGTTTTTTTCCTTGATCAATTATACAGTAAAATTATGCATAAGTGTTAGATTACATAAACGTCCAACAACCAATCGACCGAGAACCTACACCCACGGACCCAACACTAACAAAATTTGCTGGTTTTTTTCTGTTTGTTATAAAGTCAACCCAAAAAAATGTACAACTAACTCATAGTTCTGTTTTTTATACTGCATTTAAGTAAACGAACTACATGATAATAAGATGCTCTACGCTTACGTTTTAAATCATATAGTAATAAGGTGAATAGAAACAAAAAAACAATATATATTGTATATATATTATAATTTTCAGTGAGCTACAATGTTTTTTCTTCTTCCCAACAACTGCTGCTGCTGCTGCTGTGGACCACGTACATATCTGAAGTGTCATATTTGAAATTTTTCCTTTCAGTAAATATGACATATCATAGTGATATAGTTTGTCAGTATGCTTGTATATGCATGCGTATATATATGTCGCAGCGATTGAATCAACACTGCAACTCTGCAAGTCTAACACAAACTTGACGAACAACGGAAAATGAAACTACACTCAATTAATATATAATATAATAATAATAATATGACAATAATAGTTTTATAACAATTTAGTTATGATCAATCTATATGTGAGTTTGCGGCACAAAGCACTGTTCGTCACCACCAACTTCGCTCTTGACCATGAAGCTCAAGTCCACCGTTGAGGCAGGTTGTTTCACCTCAATACTACTGTTACTCATACTCATGTTCATTGCGTCCTCAGCGGCACCGCCACTTGAAACTGAGGAAGTTGTCATATTGTTAGCGGAAGATACAGCGGCCACATCGGCTGTAACCGTCGGCACTGAGGTGACGTCTCCAACAGCATTTGCAACCAGGAGTGCAGCATTGGCGGCAGCATCCGTTTCCATTTTAATATCCTGAAGCGTTTCATATCTAAACTTGCACCTGACTTCATGCGTCTTCAGCTTAGTGGAGTCTGGATATGCTTGTTGACAGCCGGGAATGGAGCATTTGTATGTATTTCTCCCGATTCTCCTATGCACTGCTGATATATGACCGTGGAGCAGTTTACTCGTTCGAAACGTTTTGTCACACCCTTCCCAACTACAACGGTGTGGTTTCAGTTCACAACGGCTCTCGTGATGCTGTAATTGTTTCTTGTCCGCGAACTTTTTATCGCAGCCAACTGTTGAACAGCCCAACCCGTCTTGTCCACTTTGGGAGTGTGCCATGCGCTCATGATTTTCCAGCAACTTCAGGCGGCGGAAGGACTTTTTGCATCCTTCCCATCTGCAGTAATGCACTTGTTTGTTGTCTCCTGGAGTTTTGGACGCCTTAGGTGTAGATTGAGATTGACTGGATCCCTCTGAAAGGTGGAAAAATATTCTCTTTGAATTTTTGCATACTTCAATCATTAAGATAGGATACCCTCATTTGGGAATTAAATTTTTAAAAATTCGTTTAATAATGTTTGGGGTTGTACATACTCTTCTTACTTTTACTTTTATTTTGAGTTGGTGGTGTACTAGTCGTATTCTGCGGTTGTGCAACATTTACTTCACCAGTCGACCGTGTGAAATTCCACTGTTGCGTACCCTGAGCAGCGGCTGTAAAACGAAATTGCGAAACGTGAATTTTCCATGTAATCTGATATCTTGTAAATTATGCCTTCAAAATTCATACATCCGATAATGAGTTTGACTTTCACTTACGTGTCGTTGCATACACCACTTGTTGCTGCTGCGTTTGACCTATCGACGTATCCGTCGTTCTATGAGCTTGGATGGGAGGTGATGTAAGGTTGCCGAGACTGTCATAACGCCCCTGGATGGTGTTCTGGGTCCCTTGCAGCATAATGTAGTAATCCCCTGCTCCAATTGCAAAAAAGTGTCTAAAGGTTAACAACTGCATGCCATTCGTAAGGTACACACAAGCAAGAAAAAGGAAAGGCTTAAAAGAAATACTTAGCGAGAAAGTGGCAAAAATATAGTAGTAATGTTTTGCGTTAGTGGGGGACGGGGATTGGTTTGCAATTTTGCTGTCATTTTCTCTCTCTCCTCTCTGTCTTGGTGTTTTTTAGTTTCGTTTTAAAATTCTTTGCTTCATAAGTTTTCCTAGTTAATCTCCTCACTGCTTGCCAAAATTCTAGTTTTCTTTTTTGTGCGAGTTCCCTACACGTTCAAATTTGGATGATGGTGCTGTAGCTTTATTAGATACTTACGAGCAGCTCTGAGATTTGGATCCTCAAACCTTGTTTCATATTTGACAGCACCATTCATGGACAAATTGGTAGCTGTAAGATTAGTTGCAGACGAACCTTGGATAGTTGTTCCTTGGATGGTTGTCGGCGCTGCCGCGACGTACTGAACGGTTCGGAACTGATCCCCAGTTTGTTGCTGTTGTTGCTGCTGCTGCTGCTGCTGGATAGCGTTCGCAGGGGTGTACTGATTCGAGACTGCGGCGACTGCGGCAGCCGTTGACAGGGACGTCCCTCCAGTGTAGTGATTGAGAGTACTGAAGCCTGAGTACACTTGCTGACAACACGTGCAGTCTCTCAATTGAAAAAATGTGTCCTGGGCGTAGTGGAAATGGGAATATTTTGCTAATTTGGCAATTAGTGCCATTTCCGCTTCCGATCGTATCCCGACAGGTTTCACGTACACTGTATTATTTATTTCAAACAACTTGAAATCATTATGCAGGTACGTCTTTTCAAAAACATTCCTCCAGTTTGGGGCTTCTGAGTAAAACATATAAGGCTCCACACGTTTCAAGTAGTACTTCTCGTATTCTTCCTCCAGTTTGTCTAGTAGCATACCCTAAAACGATAAAATATATAACAACATTATTGGTAAGAATTTGCTTCAAGCTTTTTAAATCGTTGTCGACCATAGGCACGACGCACGACGTAGCCGGCATTATTATATATTTGCATCAAACAATGGCTCCCTAGAGAAGGAACCTTTTCTTTTGATATATTTAATATCAATTGCATTAGAACATTTTCGGCATCATATAGCACCGGTCCCTAATTTAATTTCAAACGCATGATAAGTTAAAATGTGGATGTCATGTGCCTTTGCGAAGGTTGACAATGTTGACATTGACCATAGACCCCCGCCGATCGCGATGTACCTTCTCCGAAAGCATCTTTTTATGAATCATTTTCAATGAATTATCGTTGTAAATGTGCGCATCTTTGGCACCCACTATGGCTGACATGATGATGACATCAAGATTAAGATAACAATGCCACAAGTATTCTGCTCTGCTGGTTCAAATTTTAACAATTGAAAGCATTTTCAGCACATTCTAGGTGAAAAATTGTAGATTATCCTCATCTCGCGTGTTGTCTTAATTATTATTTTGCTACTATCGTACTGCTGCATCCCAGATTAGTCGGTACGCAAGCCTGTCAAAAGGTGCATTGGAGAAGTTTTTCTCTTGATTCATGAAACACGATTACACTTACATCATAACTCATGCAAAACGCACTAAACCAAGAAAAAAATCTTGTGTTTTTCCTGGTCCTGTGTTATTCTACTACCTTCGTTAGCTCTATATTTGCTAACTTTTAGAAACCTCTAACCTACACTATCTTCTGTACGCATGCAAGAGAAAATGCTAAAAACAGGAATTTTCACATAAACCCCTTTAACTATTCGTTGTGGGGTTGAGTCAAGCAGCATACAATACCTAATATTCAAGATCTAATTTGTGCAGGAAAAACTGGTTTTTCATGCATCACTGAGTACAGTAAACCTTATAAAAATCGCAGAATGTTATCAATCTCATCTATTCCTGTCTACCAGGACAGTCCCTATATTTTGTAAATGGGTGAAAAAATTTCGCTAGTCTGAAATAAGGGTCCCTCTCGTTCTCGCCGTTAACACAGAAAATTTGAATTTGAAACTGTTCATTTCTCGAACTGGAAGCCTACGCATATGAAAATGTCGACGTCGAAGGCGATACCATATCAGCGTGCAGCATTACTTTACTTTCAATTTTTACCTGTGCGCATGAAGGATATGATAAAGGAATTTTGTTTGGGATAAATTCTCATAAATGCTATCAGCACAACCAAGAGTAATCAAGGTTCACCGTGTGTGTGCACCGCTCCACTTCGCATTCAAGCATATTAGCAGACCATTATGAAGTTGACAACTCTCTTACGAAGGGGCGTTTAACGTTGCATAAGGTACTCCTTGAGACTTTTTTTGAAATTTTATGAAAATTCATGAAAAGTCGAGAGAGACAGCTATCCCGCCAATAAGCATTTCCTCCTCTCCCGTATATCATATCGTGTGTAATAAAAGGTCTCCTCCGTCGTGTGAGAGTATTGCCACTATTGCAGTTGTGTGGAGGAGCGAGAGGGACGTATGCAATAATAAAATATGCATGTGTGCATACACAAAATCCGTCCGTCGTGTGCACTCTCGAAAATAATGCCGATGTAGCAAACAAGCGAAACTTCTCTCTCTCTCTCTCCTACTTTATATTTTGCCATGCAGGAAATACACCTTCCTGTCCCGTACTCACTTTTTTGGTAGATGTGAAATGTGAACTGAAGAAGCCTATGCCTTCCTTTGCACAAACCGAGAGAAGAATCAAGAGCTATGAGCTATATGGCACTGTGTGCAATCCAATCCGTGTGTTGCCATTTATTTTTATGAAAAATCCTCTCTCTCCTTCATCAGAGATATTCCCTCTGAGCTTCTTGATGCTCTTTTACGATATTTTAATGTGTGTGATCTGATGTGCGCGCTTCTGGATGAATGTTATCAATGTGCTCTAATCATAATAATACAACAAATAATAATAATAAGTGGAGCATGCATGTGTGCGATGCAACGAAGAATGAACAAGAAAAATGTTTAAGGACCACAACTTCTCCAGTCCAGTGGATCCCTTAACATTACAAATTTTTGTATCATTTTAAAAACGTGCATATCTTTTTAGCACGCACATATTTTTTTCTCATGTACTCACCTGTGGGTATCTACAATGAAGTAAAAGCATAAGATTTGACCGGAACTCCTCCATTTTTTGTAGTTGTCTTACACACTAATAAGGCCCTTAATGCTCAATGGCAAATCGATGAACTGAATAAATCACACTTTTTTAATATATATTTTGTAAGATTTTCTCTCTCTCTCTCTCTCTCCTCCCTTTTTTGTTGCTTATCAGGTTCGCATATAAAAAAGGGATGATGTCAACTAAATGAAAGATGGGGAAAAGTTTTTCTCCACTCCAGAGAAAAACACTTTTATAAGATATATTTTTAAGCTTTTTTCAAACGAACAAATTTTTTTCACACGTTCACGTCATCGGAGTAAACACTAAATGATAAGAGGAGCAGATCCCGAGTACACTTGTCATGTCATCAAATCAAATATAAATTTCCTTCGAAGGGAGAGAGGAGTGTGAGTGTGTGTTAATTGGAAATATATATATTTAATTTTTTTCTTCTTGGAGATGACTTTTTTATATATATTTTTAATTCTCCAGCCTGCCCACCGCAATAGAAGCACTGTATACAACACTCCACTTCTCTCTGGCTTTCTTCTCACTCCTTCGTCTATTTGTGTGTCTTAGTGGCAGCAGGAAGGATGGTGATGATGATGCTCTCCTACTTCTACACCTATTATTATTACTTCCACCAAAAGTTGATTCCAGATTAATAATATTCCTCCAACTCCTGCCACCGTCGTCGTCGTCTTCCTGGTATAATTCACAAGGAGCTTGTGAAGACAGAGGCAACTTGTTGTGCGATGATTTCATTTGAGGTGGTCGAACACAATCACATCAATTAGTCTATGAATATTTTTTTTATATCTGAGAGGACTCTCGGGCTGACTATAGGGGACCGTAATCAATCGTCCAACGGTTGGCCATAATTAAATTTTTTGAAAAAATTTTCAACTCAGTGTTCCACACCGAAATTCGCACGCTTCAGTTGGGGGTTCCAGCTGTCGCCGTCTTTAGTAGACTTTCCGTTCCCATTTCATTCCATGACATGAAGTGGAAAGAGTATATAAAATCCATCCCCCCAAAAAATAGTTATGCACAAAATGTATATATATATTAACGTACATAAAAAAAGCTTGTTTGGCTGGTTGCTTCTTGCTTTACTTCTCGCTGGCTTACTTTTTTGTTTGAGGATCCCTTTTCCCAAAGCTTTACACTTTGCAGCAGCACACAAGCCAGCATAATGATGATAATGATGAAGCTTCGGCAAAGCGTAACTGTGCTGTGCATTGGGCATATAGCAGCACAAGCAAAAGTAGAGAGAGAGAGAAGCGTAGTTTTAGTTTCATAGAGAATCTTGATGGAAAATTGTATTCGTATCATGAATATGTGTGTAACATGTATATAGATACATATATATTCTTATATGTAGGGATTTTATATAGGGATTGAGCGAGCGGAGAGCTGTGCTGTGCAACGGTGTGGTGAAATGAAGTTCGGTGGGTGAGCCACATCGAGAGAGAGAGAGAGAGAGAGAGAGAGAGAGAGCAAAATGAAACAAGCCAAGCCGATATCTCGGCAATATACAACAAGCGGACCTAGAAAATATACGGTGGATGGTTTACTCTCCTCAACAATACAACTGCCTGCCTACTACCACTACCTCCTCCTCTATACATTAAAGCTGTTCCCTGAACCAAACTCAACAAGACATGGCATCTCTCCTCATCCTCATCCTCGGAGCCTAAATGGCCCGGCTGCTGCTCATTTTATGCTTGGGTATAGGCTGTATCTCTCAAGTTTCACAAAAAGTGATGGAAAAAGGCGTACCAAACTATGCTTGGGGATGAATGGTGGTGGTTGGTTACTTTGCAGCAGGACGAATTGTAGAAAACGCCAAAGTGGAATGATGCTACTTTTCACTGTGGTACATATACTTCGCCGAGTTTTCACATAAGGGCAATGCTTCACTCATACACGTAGCATCGCCGCTCTCTGAAGAAGAGAAGTGAAGAGTATATCTCATTCCATGGTTTTTGGACTACACGGAACTTTGCCCTCCAAGCGTCTTTTGCCGTTCCCCCGGTATAATACAGAACAACATAAAATACATGGATCGTGTGTAACATACGCGTATCTACATTATACCGAGTGTAAAAGTTATATATTATCTCTGTGAGCGTTACATGCATCACCGCGTACGTTTGGTCATGGGGTAAAGTAAGAGAATAATACATCTCTGATGGACAAGGGCTTTCTTTGCTTCTCTCAGTCAATAAACTAACGAGTGCAGATACACTCCGAATAGCTACCTTCAGCACTGTAAGTTTGAAAGAGTATCGGATGAATGTTACAACGAATGCAGTGGTGGGAATGAAAAGGGAAGTTTTCCACAGTAGATCGCTTGCCCGCTCAATATTTTTTTCTGTGTTGTGTGTATACACAATTCTCAGAACGAGTAGTAATCCTTTTTAGAGAGAGAGAGAAAGGAGGTGGAGAGTTTTGGTGGGACTGTAGCTCTCTTTGGTGTATAACTTCTCGCCGTACTCGTTAGAAGACGTTGTGTATGGTGTGAATCGGGGTACGCCAACACGCTGCCAGCGATGACGCTCATGAAAGTGAGCATTGATGATATTATGGCCTTCATGTGTATGTTCCCAGTTTGTCCGGATCAGCAATAATTTGTGAAGCTGTATGCGCTATGGTCGCTCTTTATGTAAAGCGGGGACTTTCTCCGGAAACTCGTTTGGAATTGAACGGTCACGGACGCTCTAAATACTGAGAATTTTAATGAGATTTTCTTGTGGTAGCAACACATGCACGCGAACATATACCAGTCGAACTTTTTGGAAATGCTAATGGTATTGGTCGGTTGATGTTTGTCACTGTAGTCCCTCCATGGAACACAAATCCATATTGTGGTCATCCAGCCACATTGACAAAATAATTGTTTTATAATATAGTGTCAGCAGTAGCTAAGATGGTTGCGGCGTTCCAAAGTCGAGTTTAGTTGTGATAAATTATTTGCGTGAATCGAATTTTAAATATTTCCAAAATGGCTAGTCATTAGACATTGTTCGTTTCACGTCAATATCAGGCTATTCCAAATGAGTGCAAGAGAGTTAAATAGAATATACTTCATTAAATTCACGAATTCCCCTGATTCTACCCGAAAGTTAGGTTCCATTTTGTTCTTTATGGTGATGATAAGGAACCATATTCAACAAAGTCGTGTATGTTTTAAATCTTTTTGGCACCTTACAATAGCTCAAAACGACATCCCATCGACCTATGAACTTCATACAAGTATACTATAGGTACATATGTGTGTGCCAACGTACAGAAAAATCATGCAAATGACACTATCATTACAGAGATCTGGAAATTTTCATTCTATGTTCAAAGAATTGAACAACTAATTTAAGCGCAATGCAATACTAAAAATATATTCCCGACACAACCGATGTAATAAACCTGCTTTTTTAATCCAGTAATGTTCCTTAGTATCAGGAATTATATGCATTGTCTCATTATATGTCTCCTCTCTTCTTTGTATATCTTCACCTGCAGAATGCCGGCAAAAATATCAAAGCTCTTGATAACAAAAAGCTTGACACATGATAATTTGACAATGTTGATTGGATCTGTGTAAGTAAAAAAGCAAAGAAATCGGATTCCTATATAAAACAACATCCCTGTTGAATACCTGCAGCACTTTATGTTCTTCTTGTTCTTGTGTAGTTCGCATTCTTGTGCGCTCTCAATTGCTCATTCATGTGCACTACTGAACAGTCCACACACATTGTGTCACGTAATTCATTTATGACGTAGACATATCATAATTGCAAAAAAGCAGAAGAAAAATATAGACTTATAGTGCAGCAGTATTATTTTCTTGAGAGAAAACGGAAAGATGCACTCTTTTAAAAATATTGAGTTAATGTTTGACTTCTTGTGAGTAGCAAGGACGAATTCTGAAACGCAGAGAAGGCATTTTAAGCAAATAATGCAACTCTTTCGAGGAAGATGGCTGTGTAGATTTCGTCTTTCTGCTGTGCTTGTGCTTGCAGGGTTTTGGGCTGCTGCGAAGTTATGCACAGTCGGCATTTTAAACACATCCAATATATTACAGAAAACAATATGTGATTTACTAACTAGCGGATAATTGAATCTACGAATTAGAGGTAGATGTAATTTACTCTAATTCTCAAGCTCAAAACCCGGCAAATGCCAAAAAAGTGTCATCCGTCTTAGGAATTGCATTTATATTTTCGGCGAACAAAACCTTTCTTCCGACTACCTCGTAGAATGTGGTTGCAGATTTGCAGATTGTATAAGAGCATATTATATTTGTATTTGTGTGCATTTAGAAACGCTCCATTCTAAAATATTATCCAGCCCAAAACATCCGAACATTTCTCCGGCAAAAAAGAGGAAGATTTCCCTGCTGAACTGTATTACTTTTTTATGTGATATGTAATAAGACGAGCACGGAGTTGTGGGCCTGGAAAACAGGATATGCGTGGTAGTGGAGAAGCAGAAAAATACGAACAAGCTACAACAAGCCCAGTGACGAATGAAAGCCGCACAGTATATATGTGTCGACTAACAGAGTCAACATCCTTTAGTTTTCATCCCAATCATTCTTCTACGAAGTAAGATGAAATGCCTGCCTCCGTCCTCCATGAGAAATAAAAATGATGCACATTCCTATCGACACGCTTATAAATTAATGTCACCTATGGATTCGGGGTACACTTGCACTTTCTACAGATCCGTTGGCGAGATTGAATGCATTTAATGAGAAAGTGCAGTCTACATTAATTTTTGCTGTAGAAGTCAAGAAAATAAAGTCGATTTCGGTAATAAATCACACAGAGGAGCCAACTACTTCTTACAATATATACGGCCATTTAGAATCTTTTCGACAGGGAAAAAAACTATCGTTCACCTGGTAAAATCCCATACTATAGATTGGGTCATAGCATATAATATGCATTTGCACATATGTACATATATATTTCCCGGAATGTGAAGTTTCGAGATGCTCAACAAGATAAGCTCCCACTAGTAATATGCTTGCGATTTGCGATGACAGCTTTTACCTGAATTCAATATGACTCATGACGTTACTCATAATAACATCTCTTCACATATTGGCTGTCTTCAACCACGTCGTTAACCGAGATGAATGAGCATGAGCTGCATAAAATTATTATAGTGATGTGCAGTAAATACCCTATTGCGGCAATAATAGTTAGTATCAATTTTGTTACTTTCGTACAACTAACTACTCAATTACTTATGAAGAAACTGAGGATGAAATGTCAACGTGGAAATCGAGAACGATATATCTAATCTCGCCTCTTCTGCCTTTAAATCCATGTCCACCTGCTGCACGTCGTCGTCGTGCATATGTGTGCTACACACATTTACAAATAGTTTGATCTGTAAAACAAAATGCACTTCTTTACCTACATATAATCTGAAATCTGAACTCGGGGTGAATCAAGTGCATTCATTCTCCAAGAAGATGACTGATGATGCCGAAAATGAACAATGTGTTGCTGATGTCAAGCTGGTGATGTGTTAATATATATTTAAAATTACACGCTAGTTTCCGTCTTAAGCATGACTTTAGAAAAAAGTGTTTTCAGGCTTTCAAAATGTCAAAAGTGTTTTTAGAAAACCTAGTATCCACAATCACAATTTTTCTCTTCTCAAATCCAAACTTTGTTTGAAGGATGAAGGGAACCCTTTCCATATGGTATATGAATCGAATATTTAGTTATATGAAATCTCAGGTAATTGGTCAGGTTTCAGAGTGCTCTCGTATTACTGACGTAATGCATGACTAGAATTGAAACAAGAGGCAATTGAACATTTTCCAGATCTGGAGAGGTTTGTAAAGGGAAAACAGTTTGAAAAGTGCAGAGTTGGTCTTTTTAGGGTAAAAAATCACCGTGAAATAAGAAAACTTTGAAATCGGTTAAGTTTTCATGCAAAAAGGTTTTAATGGAATCTCGACTCGACTTGCTTATTCGCTATGCTTAAACTATTATTATGTCTTTTGTACGTTATATCATCATCGCTCGTGTGTCGATTCATAAAGAAATGTAAAGATTTGTATGTAGGTACATCCAGAGAGAGAGAGAGCACATAATAAGTATGGCTTGTCGGGTACGTCCATGATGTAAAAAGAATGTCTTATGTTGGCATTACGGATGCGAAAGCGAGGGACCAGCTTCTGCATCTCTCTCATAATCTGAGGTTAGACATTGCCCATAGGGAATTACACTCTTTCATCGTCATCACCATCATCATCATTAACAACATGAGGCAACAGCATCATCGTGATCCAGTCATTTTATAATCATATCCTCCTCCTTTTCTTCGTCCTGGTCATTATATTACACAAAATGCATCATGCTGATGCCGCTCTCCACGACATATTTATAAGCTTTGTACATGAAGGTTTTAAAGCTGTATATATGAAAACTCGTAAATATGAGCACAAAAGTCGGTTAAGTTGTATATGTGTTCGCAAGAACTAGATATATGCTTGCATGCGAGTAGATATGTATATGTAAGTACATACGTGAAACTCACTGTTTTACCAAATACACTTAATATACTTGAATGAATTCAAAATGCCTGAGAAGAGCAGAAGGCAAAAGGATTTACAATAAAAAAGTACAAGAGGGAAACCTTTTACAGGTAAAAAATATAGAATGAGAAAGATTTGAAGAGATTCATTCCATTCTCACGCATTACTTCAACTTTGCGTTGCCTCTCACTCACAATTTTCCTACCTAACGATCCAGTCCATGACTTGTATAAAACCGTGTGTGAGATAAAATATATAATATTCCCTACAGCACAGTTCATCTTAAAAGCTCTCACTCATTCCAATCCAATTCTCCAATGGCTGCAATTTACTTCCTATACACATCTACGTACTATGTACGTAGCAAAAGTTCGCTCAATGTGACTTGACTTGACTGCCTATAATCTCTACATACATACATACGTACCTGAATGGGAAAATGTAATATGATTTGATAGCGGGCTGATAGTAGGATAGGGGTACATACGCATATGCATATATTATCAGCATATATATGAAATGAAACATAAATATTTCTAACGTAGGTTTCATCGTTTCATGTGAAGCAAGCAGCTTTTCTGCTCTTTTCGATCGCTTACGTACTTCTCTCTCTCTCTCTCGTCTCTTTAAGTCGGTTATTGCTGCATTCTTCTCGTTGAAAAAAAACACAAGCCAGCTTCATCATGCATGCTCTGAGAAGGATATCCAATAGAAAGGAACGTTGCAAGAGAACCCCAACGAAGGTTGCGAATACACAAATGGGAGAGAACGAGGCATGGAATGATGAGGATTTTATACCTAAGACGAATACATACGCCGTAACATCACGTAGACACGAACGCATATCGAATGAAATACTCAGCGTCAATTTGGTGACTATGTGAGCTGCGCTCCACACACACAAAACTCCGCTCCTACTTCTTTTCCTTTGATCCTTTGCGTTCTTTTTGGGAATGTTGAATGCTAACATTGGGAAAAAACGAGCGAAGCGAAATACCAGGCAGGAGACATGACATGACGCGAGATATTCTCTCTCTTGCACAATACACATAAAAGTCGAAGTACAAATACCCTCCACTTTTAGTCGCATCACATCTCTCAATCTACCACACACTCCAAGCTTTTCGTCTCAGCCGTACTTTGGCCCAAATCATTTCCCTTCTACGTCGGTCAAGTATTGAGCAGATAGAGTGTACATACCTAGCCACCTTGTAAGGGCAAAAGTATAAAAGATATTATTATTCTCTCTCCTCTGCACAACATCGACAAAAAAATTTCCATCCTAACCATTCCTACCTTCCTTCCCTACAAAATCCATAAGACGAAACCCGTGTCATATATACTCCATTCCTATTTCGAGATAGTCGACTCTCAACATTCAAAGGAACCCTGACGAGGCAGCTTGTGCATTAAAACTTGAATATCATCCTTCCAACAATATCATCGCTCCTTCGTGCATAGCAACTTCTCTTTTACTTACCTCCTACCTAACTCTTTTTTTTGCTGCTCCTCACACTTCCAACCAACCTACCATACCCTCGCCTTTTCAGAGTAGCTCTCTTCTGTTCTCCTCTAAGCTTGTCCTCCTCTGCTCACACAGAGATATATCGGAAAGATACCTAAGGTATAACCTCGCTCTTATTGTAATTTCATACACATAGAATATGAACCCTATACCATCCACCAAGTCGACCCAACTTTGAGAGGAGAGGAGACGAGAACACAGGGAATCGAGAGAGAGAGAGAAAAGACGAAGAGGAGGGCAACAACATACATAATTTCTTCTCGTTTCGTGTACATTACATTACACACAGCAACCAAGCCAAGCAAAGTCAACCAAAGCGAGAAAAAAAAGTTTTACATAGCTTATGTGCTATACATTTTACATACAACAAACAGCAAAGAATAATATCACATACCTCGATAAATATTTCGCTTGTGAATTTTCAAAGCTTCTCCTCTACACAATTTTCAGATAGAGAGTAGACAAGCATAGGAAAGCTAAAGCTTCGAGGTATTTTACTCGTTCACTCGTTTGTTGAATGCTTCTGAATAATAATAATAACGCGCATTCATTCCCCGTGTATTATGTGAATGTGTGTGTGTAAAATGTTCATCTAGTTAGTAGTCGGTCTTGAAAAGCATTACAACAATATTTTTTCGTCTTATTTCTCTCGACACAAGGTATCTCCGCTTTGGTCAGAGCGCAAAGCATAATAATAATATCCTCCAAAGTTGAGAGCAGGCAAGCACACACACACCGAGTGAGCAAAGACGGGTAAGTAACCAACATTGCATTACAAAAATTTTTTTACACTCTATATTGTTTGTACCAGAAACTCACAATATACATAATAGAGTGGAGTTGAGTGAGACAAGATCTCTGTGAAAAAACAGAGAGACTAAACTAAAAGCAAAAGCAGACACGAAAAGATTGTGGTTATGTGTGAAACATTTCCAAGATATTACTATTATTTGAAGGAAGCAAATGCTCCTCACACACACACAAGAGAGAATAATATAATATCAGGTATTTGGAGAGAGGATAACACGAAAGCACAGGAAAAACCTCTGTATTATTTTGAATGTGTTGTGTGCACTAAAAGGACGATCATGTAAGTTGCAAAGATTCAGATACTTGAGTTTGGCGTGTTTAATGTCGCTATTTGGTAGCAAAAAAGGGGGAAAATATACTAATGCATGATAAGTTATCCCGGGGTTTTTTTCGACTGTTTGTATGGATATTTATTAGCACCCTTCCAAGGAACCAATTACATTTTCCCCGACAATTTTTCATGCACTTGCCAGACGAAGCCTTCGAACGACCTGTCAAGTTCTATTACCTTAGTTAATTGTGTGCAAAAACGAAGCTTATGGTTCAAAAATAAAATGATTGATTTCAGATTCCACTCGAGTCGGCCTTTTTTCTCTGCCACCCATATGAAAACTCATAACGAGCCATTGGAGCAGTGACAAGTGCTCAAAGTTGCCAAAACACAACAAGACGAACTTCTCGTCACGTACACTGTACGCCTATCTTCAAAAAATCACTCCTAATAACGCTCATCGCCCACAAAAGTGTGTGTGGCGAATTGGGGGCTGGAGTCGTTCTCCATAAAAAATAATCTGTAAAATCCTAACATTTTATTTTGCGAGTGTCCCTCTATCTCTGGAATATATCTTGATGCACACATTCTTATGCAAAAAAGTGACAAGGAAGAACGCTGAGGAGAAACGAATCAACAAGAAATACATAAGATCCAGTCAGTGATATGTGACGTGATGCAAAACAAGTGAAGCGGGAGAGCTTTTCCATACAGATCACACACATGACACCGGAGAAATACTTTGGTGAAAGTTAATTTCTCGCGAGTAAAAAGTCATTTACATAATATGCTTAACTGACTTGTGAGTACGTGAGTGCAATCTAAGAAAAAATACATACGTCTCAGATTCATCTTGAAAGGAACACAATAAAGCGTTATCTTCACATTTTTCATGCAAGTGAAAGTTTGATAATGACAAGACAAAACGTTCCTTGAGAACTTCCAAAACGCATGCATTTGAGTGAGGCAGGAATTGTGACGACTTGGACGGCGCAAGGGCTTGATAACGGTGCCGTGTGTGTCGCGGCGACTCTTATCGTCAAAATATGAATATGAACTCGGGGAAACGTCACTGAACGTAGATTGCGACTGAGTAAAAGCAAAGTCACGAAGTTCTTCGCCGTTTTGATTGTGTGACGATACCTACTTGTTCCACTTATATTTTGCGAACAACTTTAAACACTCTCGAAGTGTATAATTAACAAGACCCAGTCTGAAAATAATTTCAGAGAGAAAAGGTTTATTTTTTGAGTGAAAGCACTGTGTTTCTGATATATGCACATTCATCATGGAAGTCATGGACGAATTCAGATCCAATTTGTTGCTCCTCTTACATTGCCGGTATCCAGAGGTAAGTTTTGCACACATATTTTTCTAGTTTTATGTGGATTTATATATAAGCAGAGAGGCTCGCATATTAAGTGCATTCATCTGTGTGAATATGGAAGAGTACATAATATGCGATCCGATATATTCGGTGTGTATGTGTATTCCTTTCATTAGCACAGGGAATAATGCATGTAGGCTACTGTTCTAAAAAAGGGATGCACATTAATGTGCAATGTGCATGCAAAGTGCATGTATTTTGCGATATGCATTGATTTTAGTGTGTTGCACACTTGCACACGCACATTGCACATGCACCCGAATGAAGAGATGCATTAATATTTTCCGAAATTAATGAATGCCATGTTGATGTTGTTGTTGTTGCAAATTGTAGGGACTCCCATTGTCCCAGCTGGAAGGGGAGTACAAAATGTATTACCAGCAAGATGTGAAGCCAAATATGATGCAGATGGGTCACTGGCTGAGTTGGGAGCAGATATTCCAGCAGCCCGTCTTCAGAGAAGACTTCATCACGTTTGAAATCGGGCAGAATGTGTACATCAAGGCGAACCGGAAGAGGAGTCCGCTGGAAATGAGTTTGATCGCGAAACTGGCGAGACACTCACATTTCGACCCTGCGAAAAAACCCGAGTTCCAAGTCCCTGGTTGTATTTGTTGCCAACAACGAGGTCAATATATCATCAACTCATATCCGGAACCAATTGTTGTGAAAGTGGAGTCTGGTGACCAAACTCATCATATAGAATATCCTCATGCGATGGCAGCTACCCTTCAAGCTGGGACCCAGGGGTTAAATAACAACGGTGAGACCCTAACCATCTCTACTAAAAATACGAATACGAATGATGGTTTCATGCTTGGTAAGATATTTATTGTTTTTCAATGTCCTCTCTCGTATTAGTTTTTGTTTTGTTTGTTTTTTTGTCATTTGTGGAACGGGCATAGTATTTATTTTTATATTATTTATTAGTTTTTTTGTGTAAAAAACTTACTCCTCTCCGCATAATGCTAATCATTCACCATTGTTGTGCACACGCAGATCATCGACTAAGAGTGCAACAACAAGAATATTCTGAGGTACAACAAATATCCAATCATCTTGGAACTGTGGGTCATGGTCAAAGGGTGCAACAATACGGCACAGCAGTTGTGAATGGTAGGCATTATGATGAAGTCCTTAGAAATGCTTTGTGCTTTTATATGTATTTTATTGTAAATTGTTGTATCGATCGTCAAATGTGAATGTCGTTTATAAAACTTAAGGCCATAGCTGAATTTAGTTCCTATGTCCTACGTCCTACCCCTCCTCCAAGAGGTCCTTTATTTAAATGCTTTAAATGTGAACTTTCGCTTTTTCTATATATGTTCATGTATGGAAGTTCATGATGGAAGAAGTATTGTCGTTTTACATGGCAAAGTTTCGAAATCATCATTATGAAAATTAATTTACTTGGATAAAATATGTAATGGATTGTGATATGTTGTTTTATGTGTTACATCAGACTTGTCGAAAACCCTTTCTGGCGATAAATCTCAACTTCACAAAGCAGATCCCAATCAGCCTGTTTTTACGGTAATCGTTGAACCAAGTGGTCAGGTGAAGTTTGTTCAGTGCCTTCCAACACCTGCTGCAACAGCGACCATGCCTTCAACTACTGGTAAGTGTGAAGAAAGCGAAAAATATCGAAATCATAGATATTCCTTCGGTAAGATATTGTACGAGGGTTGTTATATCAGAAATTTTTGCGTATACTTCAGTGAATGGAAATGAAAAAAATTCCACATAGACTCCGTTAAATGTTCCCAATCGTAATACTTTTTTGTAACAAATCGTTGAAAAATTCGCATCTTTATATTAAGATACATACATGAAATTAAATATTTAAAGGTGCATTGTACTAAAGTTGATTAACATTGTTGATTTGTAGCTGTACATCCTGCTCAGGCTCAGAGTGAAAAGGATGAGAGTGCCTCCGCCACCTTCCAAGTGGCATCGCCGCCCAAACCCGTAGTTCATAAATGTTCCACTCCCGGCTGCAACCAAGAATTTCCGGACAAACAGCATCAAATTGATCATGAGAGAAGGTGTGAAATGAAGCGATATCCCTGTACATTTCCGGGGTGTGATCGACGATTTAGAAATAGCAAACAGCGTCACACCCACGTCTCAAGTGTTCACAGGCGTTCAGAACCTGGCTTTAAATGTTCAGTACCAGATTGTACGGCGACATTTAGGGGGGCGGACAAGCTTAAAGTTCATGAATCTCGATGTCGCTTCAAGTATGTCACTTTGCAGCAAATGGCTATAGAGGGTGGGGATAATCATCTTGGCGTGTCTCAAAATCCTGTCACCGAAGGCATCGTAATTAATGTTCCTGCAGAGAATATTGTAAAAATTGGAAACTGTGATGGAATTCCTGAAGCAGTGTCCACTGTGGATCTGTCGATCGTAAAAGCGGAGGGATATGTCAAAAGTGAAGGGTCTTAGTAGGCTTTCGGAAAGGCCATGTAAATTCCTCCCATAACACTACTTGTAGATATAATAGAATTTATAGTATTTTTATTCATCCAAATGTAACATCAGGCAGATGTAAAAAATTATTTAAAATCATTCCAGCTACAAATTTGTAGAGTGTAGTATTCTTTGTTAGAAACAAACTAAATGTATGACTGTTAGTTATATTATAGAAATTATTATAGATTTAATGTACCATATTATCATTCCGTATTTAGTCATTTTCTATTATTCATCTACGACAAGCTACATACCAGAAGCTGCTATCTATCTTATTTATAGAACTTGTTATAAAGTTGTGACGAACATGCATAACATGGTAGGGACATAATAATCCAGGTTTTTTGAGTCTAGCTCAAAACTGAATAAATATATATAACTATATATCGATGTGTAATATATATTTAGATTATTATGTAAAGGAATATACAAAAAAAAACCAATCAGTAGGAAATACTAATGAGTGAATTTGTACTCACACTCACAGATACTCTCGCTGCGTATATGGGAAGAAGTTTGTATTGTATTTATCCTCTAAAAGAATAGGACAGTGTGTGGTGGTTTTAGTTTTTGATTTCTTTAATTTTGTGACTTTCACACTGACTTTGTAAATCATCAATGTTATTGAAAATGTAACTCATTTATACTATTTAACAAAACCATATATTACTACATCCTCATTGTGAATGATTATATTATTAAAACAAGTACTCATATTAAGTGTGAATTATGTTTATATTTATTACAATATGATAACTTTTTTCGGTGAAAGTAAATGTTTCAGTTTGAGCTCTTTTACAGCCCTATCTAAAATATCATGTTATTTTGCTTTTTTTCTCCCTTACCGTGTATTATGACTGTACATGTGCAAAGATATGTGACAACATTTACATAACACAAAAGTTTTGAAAATATTGAGAAAACTAGCAGTGTTTTAAGTAAAATAAATACAATACTTAAATTTAATCCCTTCGACCTGGTGCAGTTGTTGGACATTTTACGAAATCGAAATGCAAATCCGTCCTGTCCAAACACATTCTGATGATGCAGATTTTTGATAGGTAGATGATATATGCTGGTAACCACTGTGCTGTATATATATAAAAAAAGTAGATTTTTAACAGGATATGTTTGTACAGTGAAAGTTAGCATATATGAAGAAAAAATTCTATCCTCTAAAAAATGATGTGTTTTGGTCCGTACCTCATCACTCTCCGTAAAAGCAAAAGTATACAAAAAAATGAGAAAGGAATAGCTAGCAAATAGGCTTCGTTTTACAACTTTAATTACATAAATTAGTCGTCGTCTCCTAATACACTGTCCCTCTCTGTGACGAATGTAAATCTCTTATTAGCCCAATTTTTAATAGACGTAAAACACTTTACATGTTGTTATACAATTTTAATTGCATTTTTTTGTATGAATTTATTAGTACGCCCCCCGCTTGTTGAGACTTGAGACTACGTAAAAAAATCATGCAACAGCAACAAAAATATGTAGGAGTTTTATTATTCGAGTACTTTAATAGCTACAAGACACAATTATTAAAAAAACTGGTACGGTGTAGGACCATGATGATATATACAGTTAATTTTTATGCAAGAGAAAATGGAAGTGAGGCTAAAAAAATATGTAAGTGAGTGAGTGACAAAAAGTGAGTAAGTAAGAGCGTTGTAAGTTTTAAGAGGAAAAATTATCATTTAATGTGTGCGTGCGTAAATATTCACTGGCTACTCTTCTGTTAAATAAAAGCTTTCACTATTTTGACAAGTTTTCAAGTTTTTTAAACGGGGAATGAGAATAATTTGGAGAAGAAATGCATGTGTACATATCCTTCACCTAAACTACTTAAGATTGCTAGTCTATAAGTCTAGGTTGATTGATACATACATTTCATATATAGTCTACATCAATAATTTCACATTTTTAACATGGACATTAACTTTATGCATTTAGGTTAACTAACGTAATGAAAGCATACATTTGCATTCCTACATACTCAATACTCATTCACATGCCTATGGAACGTTTTTTTTTTTGCAAAGCACGCATTGGAGATGCCGATACTTTCCTTTGTTCACTGGCATACGCGTGCACATTATAAAGCATATACATATGTATCCCATGACTATGAGGCGCCAACAGACACTAAATTACTTGCACATGTCAAATGCTATGTGTACAGGCCTAACCGAGCACAACCT
>JAQFZW010000945.1:0-37121 GCA_034687055.1 Heteromurus nitidus | reverse complement strand
ATGGATGTAATAAAGGTTAGCTCATATGCTTAATTCAAATCTTCCAGGGCAGGGCCTTATAGAAAACAAAGTCCTTATAGAAACTGGTAGTATCGTGGTGTAATGAAATGAGTGGTTTTGCAGATGGATGAAAGATATCAGGTGACACAAGATGTAAAGGGCCAGTTGCGGTTTCTTGAGGAGCTCGGCAAACTAGAGAAGAAAAGGCACGATGAGCAGGAACGTGAGATACTGATACGAGCGGCCAAGAGTCGATCCAAGTCTGAAGATCCCGAGCAAGCCAAGTTGAAAGCCAAAGCCAAAGAAGTAAGATCTGTCACCAAAGCCTGTTTTCTTTGATAACCTCCGATAACCTACAATATCCGACACTAACCTCAATCAAAATTTTCAGATGCAGAGGGTGCAACTGGAAGAGATGAGACAGAGGGATGCAAACCTTACTGCATTAGAAGCAATCGGTCCTCGGAAAAAGGCCAAGTTGGACACATTGGGCGGATCACCTGGTGTAACAGTGCCGGTATGTCTTATACTGACTTTGCAATTAATTACTTTTATGTGGCATATCGCATATGATTACTATATATACTTTAATTCGCTATAATTTTTAAAGAGCTCATTAGGTACCGCTGGTGCTACTGGTAGCCTAGGAAGACCTCAGGTACTGGTTTACACTATTTGAATCGCACTCTCGAAGGCAGATTAAAATGCCTTGTTAGTTGTATTATTATGCCCGTGGTGATGAAGACGTTATATTATTTAGATGTCTTTAAGGCCAAGGTTAAAGCGTGTGAACCTGCGCGATCTACTATTTCTCCTGGAACACGACAAGGAAACAACAAGGAGCCCGTTTTTGTATAAAAACTTTCTTCTAAAATGAGTTTCATGTAAATTATATATTATTATTAATATTTAATAATAAATCTTTGAGGGTAATGAATCTTTTATGGAACTATTTTGTCGAATCTTCAAAAACAAGGTTTGAAGAAACGCTGTAAATGATAATTAAATAAAATGAATAAACGAAAACATACACAAAAATTAGCAAAGATGAGCTGGGATTTGTCTGTGATGAAGCGTGGTTCATGATATAATTCTTGATTACTTTCGCCTCGTTCAACTTCGTCGCGCTCTCTAATTTCTTTCCACGATTTGACATGATTAGTAATGATTTGTAAGCGGGGTTTAATTTTAATAACATAAAAAAATACAAATGAACAATGTCCTATTCCATGACATAAGAATCTCTTAAAGTAGATAAATCGTTGATGCAATCTGCAAAGTCTTCGAACTCAACTGCTGTACTATTGCATGTGGCAGAAGAGGGCTCGAAGAAGGTTTTCATCTTCATCATAGAGCCATCACATCCACCTCCAGTAGCACGGACCATTTTCTCTAGTAGATTTCCAACTGCTGGAGTATTGTGCGCACTGGCTAGTGCAGGAAGCTGCCAGCAGTTTCCTAAAGGGAAAATCCCATGGCATACATTTTAATTTACCTCAGTATTAAATTAGTCTCGAAATATAGCTCGGCACTGGTAGTAAGCATTTTAAATTTAAAATACCTCGGGATACTGTTGATTCCTTTTTGCTTGCTTGGCTATTTAGGTATTCCCGATCGTGCAGTATAGGGAAGGGATATGATAATTTGAATGGGACTGAGGAATTGTTGACGACATGAACGGATCTTGGGTATGATTCTTGGCAATACAATTCTAAACATGAAGTAACGTTGTTGATATCTACATGCTTGAACTCTCGGGACTCCGACTTACTGCAAATAAGTTATTAAGGGTTAACGTATATTACGTCTCAGGTTACACCGTTCGAGTAATCCTATAATTTTTATTAACTGACTTCACATACCTAATTACTTGTTCCTGCGGAATTCCTCTTACGATGAACAAATTTCCTAATGCGATGTCAAGATCAACAGAAATGTTAGGAGTAAGACTGGTGAGGGTGGAGAGCCCGTCATCGTTTAATGTAGAAAACAATGTTCGCTGATTTAGTGGGATTGGTAAGGCAGAACCAATCATTGTCATTTTGTGACCAAAGGCGTTCAACAAGCTGCTCATTTCATGTAATGGGAACCTTCGTGAATGCCGTCTGTAAGGAATCGTCAACGAATCTAAGGCTCCTGCGAGTATTGCACTTGATATGCTTGGTGAAGTACACTACATAACAAAAAGCACAACGAATGGAATATATTATTATCTGCAATGTAACAAATTTGCACATTGAAAACTACAACACCAAAACTTTCAAACATCATTAATGAAACAAAACTTACATCTTGAATGACTCCCGTGAATTTTCTCGCCACTGGATTCAAATTAAATATATCTTCACACACTCCAAAACTAGAAAACACCCTAGCATGGCGAGAGAATGAGCTCCACAATTGCGAGGTGTTGCTTAAACGAATTTTGTAGTCCTTCAGAGTTTGCCCTGCGGTATTCCCTTCAAAAGGTCGATTTAAACCCAGACCCAATGTGGCTTTTTTATCGTAATCATCTCCCAGATGTTCCAAAATTCCTCCAGCAATACCAGTGAATCCATTGTATTCATCAACGAGCATGTGAAATCCCTGCAAAAGCAAACGTCAAATGTGAAATGAACATTAATTAACACGTATTTAAAGACAGGTTTATAATATGCCTATTGCTGCTCCATCACTAACCTCAAGGCGGTCGCAATCTTCGGCATATTGTCGAATACCATCAGTGACATTTTCCTCGAGTCTTTGATAAACGTCTAGCCCTTGACCGTAACTTACTAGTTCTTCGGATTCCGCGTTGTACATATAATTTGGAATGCGAAAGGCAAACTTTTCTGTGCTATGTAATCTCCATTGTGTGTAGTCACCCCAATTGCAATTACCGTAGTCATGTTGGTCTAGTTTTACATTGTTTTTCATGTTAGCTTTCCGGGAAGCACCAGGAACAGGTTCGGAATCCTCCTCAGATTCAGAACCACCATGCCCCACCATAACCCTTTGCACTTTTCCATCCCATGAAACGTCTTTTTCAATTATTTCTAAGGGACTTTGTGCGTTTGGTACAGGTCTGCCGTCAAGAACCTTCAAATCATGACGGCCGGCTGATGTCCGGATGAATGAATTGGTCCAGTTATCTTTTAAATCAAACATAAGCACTCTTGGAGTTAGAGCACTCTTTCTCTGCCAAGTATGGCCCTCTCTCCAAAATACCCTCCAGTCAAAATCGTTTGCATGTTCAGGATTACGTAGTGGATCCTAAATGTACCAAAAATATAATTAAAGACTTGGTCATTTACATAAGGTGAACATAGCTTAGTTAATTTTATGAATTGTTTCAAAATTATGATGCATATGCACTCTTCACTCTAAAGCTGTTACCTGTAAGTTGAAGAAATGCGACCCAACAAAGTTCGCATAAGTCCCCACTTGAAATGTGATAATCTCACCAGGCTGGCTCGCCATTGTCTGCTTGTTATGTTGCACCTGTGCGAACTGTCTGCACAATCCTAATTAATGATTGTAATTTTCCAATTTCGCAATCCGATAAGAAAGTTTTGGTATCAGATGTCAGAGTTTTCTTGTTCCCGTTTTACACTCAACACTCACTGACTTCAAACAGTCAACAACCAGTTCCAATACTTGACACTATCTACTCCAAACCTAGATACAACTTCATTCTAATTTGGAACATCATTAATTGATTACAAGTCACTGGTCACAGGATATCTGTTTGTTTGTGCATTTCTATAAACAAAAATGATTTGAGCACATGAGAAAGCATGTGCTTTACTATAAAAGCGTTTCCTTGTATGGACCGGGTGATCTGTTTGAACAGCTGGGGGACTCTGGAAGACTGGAAGTTCATCAATTTCTTCTTCAACATGCACGATATCATGGAGCAGTAGCGGAGTAGCAGCCACAATATAAACAACCACAAGGACAGGTGACAGATCAATTTCTTTGGTGACTTGAGCTAGACGAATTACGTTGGGAGGAGTGTTTGTTTTGGCGTGTGCAATATAGCTTTTGTTGACAGTTTTCAGTTTTATCCAGTGATTGACTAATACCAACAATTGGCACTGGTTTGAAGAAGTATGACTTCCTCATTCGACGGATGACGGATATCTATTTTCATTTTGCAAAGCGAAAGTGATCCATCATCCATCCGTGTGTGTGATTAGTTTGCATTATGGCTGAATGTGTGGCTGAAAAGGTTAGCAAGTTAGGTTTATTCTCGTACAAAATTCGTGTAAAATGTAATATTTAATGATGAATGAGTAATTTAATTTTGTAACTCAACTTCAAAAGATGCAAATAATATTGAATATACAATTTATGTATCAAAATTGCAACAGCCGAGACCAAAACCAAAACCTCGCAGCAAGGCTCCTATATCCGAGGAAGATCAAGATTCAAATTCCAAAAATGAAAGCCCAAGGTCCAAGTCCAAAGGTTCATTAGGGTCCTTGGGGTCATCCGGATCCGGAGTGACTCTAATAGAAGCTTTACTAAATCATAATAGACAGTTCGATGATAGCTTACGTAAATCCGATACTGAACTTCTGGAACGTACGAAGAAAGTCCAAGAGCTGGAGAAGGATTTAGCAGATGTACAAGCCAAATCTGATGCGTTGGATGAAGAGTTGAAAACATTCGCTGTGAACGATTCAGATAAGGAAGCAGTAGTGGAAATTGAAAAATATTTCGCAATATATGATCGACTTAAATCTGACGAGAAGCTCTTTAAAGCTTCGTGTAATGATGAACTGGAGAGATTGCAGAAAGAATTGGAAGCTTTGAACACAGGTAATTAAGGTAATTTAAAAACCTACGTACGATAATGTATTGTTATATGATATGTTATATAACGCAGATGTTCTTTTCTTCTTTTCAAATTTTTGTATATTGCATTGCAAAATGAATAATTGTCATTATTGAACTTTTTTGAATACAGACTTTTCAGATGCTACCAAAGCCGATCTCGGAGCTCAATTGGAAAGAAGTCAAGCACGACTGGAGGCTGGGCGTGTAGAACTAGCAGGAATTAATAGGAAAGTTGCTGCTGTGAAAAGACAAATCGAACAAGTTCCGAACCGAATGGAACTCAGAGAATACAGATTACGCTTCTCAGAGCTGTATAATCAAGGTAAAAAGTCTCCTGGCTAAATAGATTTGACATATATTATATATACATATTACATTATGCTTATTGAGGTTCAACAATTGATAATCACTGTTTTATTTTACTCATTAATAGTGTCGGCCACACACCGGTCTACAAAACAGTTTTTCAGTTTATACAATTCTCTTGAAGATTCCAAACGATATCTGGAGAAAGAACTTTCGCTTCTAAATTCCATAGTGGATTCCTATCAAGAGTAAATTTGATTTTGATTTATATCTTGCCATCTTAGTTGGATTGGATTGAATCTACTTGGCGTAATTTGCCAACGAAGTATTAATCGTTCATTCTCTAATTTTTGTTATTAGGGCCTGTAAATCTGCTTCAGGGCGGGAGGAATTTCTGAGACAACTACAAACTATTAACGAGGGCTTGAAGGAAACTTGCTCAAAAGTTGACAAGCGTTACCAGACAGATAAATCCGCCGGTATGTGACAAACCTGACTGGTGCCATCAAATTTACTTCGTGAATAAAGCGAATAAGCGAATATTGTGTAATTCTTTCTTGTGTTATAAAATAGTGGAAAACCTACAAGCCGAAATACAGCGTCTTCTGGATGTCAAAGTGGCGTATCAAAAATGTTTGTTGGAGTTGGAAGGGGAATGCAGGAAGAACGAAACATTGTTAGGTGAGTGCAAAGCGATTGAGGTGAAAACCAATATTCAGAACCAAGGAACCAGTAGCAGTGATTCTGAAAATGATTGATGAATGATTGACAGCATTCCAATGAAGTTTAAGGTGTTGCCTGAGTTAAAGAAGTTAAACGTGATATCCAAATATATACAATATCGTTGATCTACCCTTACTGGAAGGTGTGAAATGTGCAAAATAAGAACTGAAATATCGCTGATCGAATCACGGTTTAGTGGGAAAATTTGTTTAATGCAATTAAATGTCATGAATCCATGCTGTGGGAACATTCAGTTCATCAGTTTTTGCAGCGTGAATGAACTGTATCCATCATAAACCGCCTTACATGTTTCATTATGTCTGATAAAACGCAAATGCAAAAATAAAGTTTATTTGATCCAGATTAACGAGTTTCTAATTTTTCATCACGGCTGGACTACTCTTTTGGTGGCATTTTTAATAAACTGAGCAAAATAAAAGTTACAATTTGAAGGCTAAAATATCTTTTGAAAAGAATGTATTTAGGCAATCCTGACGGTACCAGCTGGAGCTCCAAGAACGGTGGCACCGAGCACGTTGACGGCAGCTGGGGCATGGATAGTTCTGACAGCTGGGCCAGCGATGGTGTGATATGGGGCAGCGATAGTGTGATAAGCTGGAGCAGCAACGGTATGGATAGCTGGAGCGCTGTAGGAAACGGCGACCGGGCTCGCGACATGTTGGATAATTGGGGTGTGGGCAGCGTAGGCGTGGGCCTCAGCAACGGAGTAAGCAAAGTTTCCTCCAATACGGTCCGACTTGATGACGGCGGAGTCCAAAGCTGGGGCACGAGCAATAACCGTGGCTGGAGCAGCAATGAGTCCAGCGTTTGCAACGGCGACGACGAAAAGGACAGCAATGAAAGCCTAGGAAAACGCACACAAAATTTTCAACTGTTATTCACTTCGTCGTCAAGAAATACACTCGAATTCCCCCAAAATCCAAAGATTTCAATTTTGTAGCGTGTCCATTACCTTCATTTTGATTTTTTGTGGTTGTGTGAGGTTTCACAGGAGAGTGATAGTTGTAAATTTGATGGCGTGATGAAATGCGACTGATGCTAGAATAATTGGGTCATTTGCTTTATATACCCAAACCAAAATGTGGCGTTTGCAAATCACGCCCTGGAGTGGGGAAGACTTTTTCATATATCCAGTTCATGCGTGTACAGACTCCAGACTCAGACCCTGCTAACCTGTCATATCATTTAACATTATGGCTTGCTCCGATTGGTATTAGTACTCTCAAATATGTCGCCTTTCAATGGTTCCACCCACCTCGGAACATGCTGCATTCCATTCCAATCAAGTTTCTCGTTCTCATTGTTAGATGAATGATAGATGTAGAAGACGTCATTTTCAGCAAAAAAATATAATTATGAAGTAGCCTGGGCAAATCCTATTTCACCAATTTCGGCTCACACCACGGTCCAAGTTTACTTGGAAGTTTATGCATAGGACATCACCTACATGCATTACACTATTCCTGCAAGTAGTGAGCAATTATGAATTTCTCTCGTCGCGTACTAAAAGTAAAGCGTTTAGGCATTCAAAAGTAGTCTGAATAAGGAATAAAAAATCTACCCTGGCCGTGCCCAAGATGAATAGACAAAGGTCTGGAGCATCGAGCATCATCTGAATTGCATGCGCATCCTTGCATGTCCTCTTCTGGACGATATGTAAGAAAGCAAAAAAGCTATTCTTGCCATTCATTTGTGTCACAATAGCTAACAAGAGCGTCTCTCGCTTCACGCATTCCATTCAACAATTCCCGTCATAGCGAGTTGTAGATACTATGCATGTCCAACAGCTTGCTAGATTGGTAGTTACCTTGATTGCTTGGTGTTGGTAGTTGGTATAAGAAATAAGGATAGTTTTTTGTTTTATTGTCTCGATCTTGTTTCCAAATGGCGTCTTCGCCAGTTCTGATGGGTGAACATTTTTCTGCATAATCACTTGGATGTCCTTTGTCCTTCTGCAGTGTTTTGTAAGCGATCTACCACCTGGGTTGAGTTTGCGTTGATTGCTTCTTAGGTATGTGATTTTTGTACATTAAAATGAAGATATCAAGATCCAATCTGTACACACTCGTTCATTTCTGGCTTTGCCTGCCTCGTGGTTATTAGGTATAATATATTCTGTTCTCTATATTTCAATATAATAGCATGATGCAATAAAAATTTGCTGGAAAGACTTTCCATAAAAAACCTCAAGCTAAATGTTGTGGATTGTGTGCGAGCAAGCAGAGAATGGATTTTTTATCTAAAAATTTACATACGCACAGGGTGGGGTCGACAAAATCTTCTGATCATTGATCAAAGATCTTCCTCATTGTTATTGTTATTCATTTGTATTATGCACATCTACGATAAACGTGCACGTGATGCTTCTGCTCACGGATATATAATCAGAAGAATTTTCATTACATTTCAACATAAATTGCAAGAAGATATTTGATTGTATGTCTTAGGTTTGAAGCTGGCTGGATCAAAGAGTGTAAATGGAGAAGTATTAGAGGATCCAGCAGATGTATGTATGATACGATTAAGTAATCACAATTAACGGCTGAAAGCATTTTTAGTACACGATGATTTGACGATTTACATTACAACTAATGCACAGTAATGCAATGCAAGCGTTATAGCTTTCACGTGTATTCACAGCCTTCCCAGTATATAAAAATAGTTGAAGTTTGGAGTTGGAGGACGGCCAATTTATATTCCCATCTCAATTAAACAAAATCAATTTCATCCATAGTTTCATGCAAATTAAGTATTACATATATGTATTAACATTTCCTCCATTTAGATTATATTCACATGCATTCATATCACTAGACTACATATCTTTCCGCAACCTCACGTTTCTTTAAACTCCCACCCGTTACAAGTTACAAGCATATTGGACAAACTCTGATCAGTTTGCAAATATTTGTAATCTCTGTAAGTGCAAATTACTTTGTTCTTATCTGGATAGCAACTGTCATCACTCGGCGAGAGAATGTCCATGACCAAGCCACTATCTATTATGCTTTGACGTTAGATTTATTGCCACAGCCAGGGCTCTGCGTAATATTAGTGATTAGTTATAAGTATGGCTTGATAAGAAAACCAATCCTTCCGCCTAGAGAAGTCCAGGCAACTAATGGAACGGAACATAAAAAAGCCTTTCCACAGCCGAATACAACCGAGGATGATGACTCGCATTATAAGCCCCGTTTTGTTTCTAAATGACTACATGACATTCCCCAATAATTCAGGGTACTATCTGCTGGTGGGTTGGTATATACAGATTATACCGAATATATAGTTTTATTTTCATACTTTTTAAGCTTTAGGAAGAAGCATTGTGTTATATCTACTCAACTGACTGTATATCCTCTGAACATAATATTTAGATACGATGAGGTGTATACTACGTTCCTACTTCACATTCACGTCTTGGATACACATGTTGTATGTAGTGAATGCACGTGCTTACCAGTGTTACCAGCAGCCTGCCAAGACCATAGTGAACCGATATGCCGAGAAAGTACTCCGACTGGCTCGCACATCTGTGACAACTACTTTCACTATAATGACTATACGAGTATAGTATAATCTGAGACCGAAACCAATAACATTTCACCTAAGAACCAAACACATAACTGGACTAGTATTTGCCTGAAGCAAATCGTTTGGTGTAAAAGGTATAGACTTTTAAGATCCCATAGCACATCGAACAAATTGGGTTTGGGTTTAACTTTTAACTTGGCATCGAAAATAGAGTGCAGTTACGGAAATTATATAGTTTCTAAAAATCCATACACATTTGCGTTGTATCTGGTCTTCGCTACGCGCAAAGCAAAGCAAAGGTGAAAACGGAGGAGTTTTCTTGACATTACGAATCCTGCTGCGTGCTGCCACAGGTAAGGTAATAAGGAATAACTCGACTTTTGCAGTGTACGCATTAATTTTCATACATTCATTATTAGACAGAATATCACAGGATCGGCATTTTACAGGAAGATGTATGTTTACTCTTGTATGCAGGCAGACAAACTTCAAAACACTGGAGAAACTGGCGAGAGCTGTACTACCCCTCAGGATGTTCACAGTAACTTTTGTGAGGCAGTAAGTTCATATCCTTCCGAATAAATAAAAATATGCATATGCCATTTTACTGCGATAGCGAACACTCTCAACCTCAACACTGCCATGTAAAAGGTCCCGAAAGTCGGCAATCTAGTTTCTAATTATGAATTAATTGCAATGCATATAGTGCTAAAAGTTTAAATTCTATCTACCTAGCGGGGAAACGAAGATGAACGCTGCAAAAATCATTCAGTCCCGTACACCAGGAGAGCTTTCAGATCGCGGAGTCAAAATGGTATTTACTCCACAAATTCGCAACGCTGATTAATATTTATTAAGCATGCTTATACATCTCAACTGAATTTATGATGTATTATTGTACAATAATAGGCAGAAAGCCTTGGAGTTCATCTCAACAGTGAAAAATTCACACGTATATTCAGCAGTGATCTCACTCGCTGTCATGATACTACCCTTCACATTTTGAAGCAATCACTGAGTCCCCAACCTGAGTTAGTTTTAGACCCAACACTCAGAGAAAGGGTGAGTATACCAACGACCATTTTTTCATAGTTCATTTTGTCGGGCGCAATCTTGTCTAACGTGAATCGTCCCACTTGTTAGGATTATGGAGACCTGGAATTCCAGTCGACCTCGAAAAGTTACGAAATTCACGTGCAAACCGGTCTAGCCATTAACACTATTCCAATTCCAGGTGGTGAGACGTATGAGGCTACAATGAAAAGAACTGCTAAGTTTTTCGATGTATGTCCGAAACTATACCGCTCTCTTCTGACTACGAATCGTATCGTATCAAATCATAATTTTGTTCCGCTCATGCACGCGTAAACACTGTTTGATCCAAACAGGGACTGTGCAAGCTTGCAGATGCCACAACCAGTTCAGAGAATGTTCTTGTCGTGACTCATGGATGTTGGCTGATGTGCTTATTGGACTATTTGTATGCCAACCAAGGCACTTTCGAACTGGAAAACTGTGAGGAAGTTAGAAGAACTATGGCACCGTTGAACACAGCAACGACTCGTGTAGTTATTCAAGGAAAGGCGACAGACGGCAATGAACAAGACAAGCGAAGAGTTCAATTTGTTCACATCCATGACGCAACTCATCTTGTCAATGCGAAGATTATTGGCGAGCCTGACAAGGGCAGCTAAGAAATATCTAATAACAGGTGAATGTCTAAGTGTAAGATATGTTTTGTTTGCCGTGTCTGTATGTACCTGACCACGACCAAGGGTATTACCAAACTAAAAATATCCGATTAAAATATGATACACTCTTGTATCAAACAATCTTAAGTACTTCTGTGTAATCAAAAGACGAACGACATTTACATTTTAATGGATTCGTTCGTTAGGCAATTGAATTTGACCATGTTTCCGAGTTTGTGTCATGCGAGTTCAGTCCAATTTCTAAAAGCAAGAAAAGTACATTAGGGCATGTGGCAATCATTCATGGCACAATGCAGAACAGACATTGTATATGTCAGTTGAATAAATTGTCATAATTTTTTACATAAAACATTAGTCTCAATATTTGAAGATAGGTTCGTCTGCATGCAAAAATATGAATGGCAGATGACACCAAGCGATCATCGTCACCTCAGCCGCTTCTGATAGCTAAAAATGCCATTGTCACATTGTCAGTCTACTTTCATGATATATTATTGTCCACGATACATTTTGCTCTGGATCAATTCGTGGCAAAGAACAAATATAAGTTCAATCCACTCAATGCAATTCAATGTCAATCTGGGCCATTCTATTTAAGTTTCTATTTCTATTGGAATAGCTAAGCTTGCCAGAGAAATAGTTCCACAAATCACTACGAAGGTGTGTTTAAATGCTTGCTATCGAGTTTTGAGATATATTAATATGAATTAAAGCATCCATGCCTTAAGGCATCTTAAGGATTTTTCTTCGTTCTAGACAACTGTTGGCAACTTCTTGCATTAGCCAGCGCACTCCAAGTTGGTTGGAGGAAGTCGTCAGTATCACAGGAGGTGGCAGTGATGTGCCTATGTTCAAAATGAAATCCTACTATGAAAAGTATTCCTGTAATCTGCTATATTACACCTCTACAACAGGAATTCGACGATTTTATGTAAACAGTATCAACAATTATGTTCTTCCTGCTATTCTTTTCCCAGGGAATATGTGGCACGTTAAGCATGTTATATATTTCTAATTCTATGTTATAATTACAGTTCAAAAATTTACAATTTTAAGGTATATCTTATATTTTTACAAATATTTTTTTTTCATTCTAGTGTCTTGTAAAGAAGCAAGTTATATTGCTTAAATACGTATTGTAAACCAATTTAAATTTTTGAAGTAAATCAATCTTGTAATCAGTTCGTATACATTGTGATAAGGTGTTTGTAGTTAGTATTTTCCTAAGTCATAGTACACATCCTAAAGCGGAGGCAATCTTTGTCTCAGACCGTTGCATTACAAATGCTCAGCATAGATGCGTTCTCGACGAGAACTTCTCGTACAAAATGTGCTTGCTTGTCTGGCATGGCACTAACCAAGCGTGCATATACTCCTCAGTACATCATATCATACTTGGACAAAAAGCGAGCTTAGGGACAAGCACAAGCTTAGTAAGCAACTTGGGAGAGAGCAGCCAACACGCTAAACAAAGCATGAAGCATACCGCATTGCATGAACCATCTCAAATCAACCGTTCTCCGTCATTGGGATGGGAAAGCGTGCACAAAAATCTTTCACTTTTGTGTTCATTTCGAAAAACACGGGAGTATTCTAATTTCAGTTCCTCACTTTCACCGACTCCATTCCATATACGGACACAGTGAGGATGTGTGTGCATGAGTTTCGTCTCATCATGGTTAACACGATCATTTTGAACTAGTGAAAATCCCGGTGACAACTTTTGTGACATCACTTGTCAAAAGAAAAACAATCCTCGTTGGTTATTTTGTACTTTTGTGCACTTGTGAACACACAAACAAGAAAAGAGCATCACTCCTTCTGTCCTGTCGTCACTTTGTCACTGACCATAAAACCCAGCCACCTACAAGATAATTTGTTCTGTCTACGATAACTCTTGGAACAAAATAGGTACAATGATCCAGTCTTTTGCTTGGGTGGTCAGCCAAGGAATGAAAAGTAGACATCGTGTATATATTTATCATCCAACAGCACATTTCGTTTTTGTGACATGACACGGCGGAGGTGGTATATTAGAGGTGTTCACACTGTTTAATATGTTACCGTGTGTTCGTTCAGACTTTCTCCATTTATTGATAAATCTATTGTTTCCTGATGGCGAACAGTGTCAACCCCTCATGTAAAACAAATATTCCAAGAGGACAAACTTGTCTGTTGCCACTACTTGAGACAATCATACACGTCAGTTCATTGGAACTGTCCTGTTGTCCATAAGCATCAGATTACTTATGTCAACCTGTCATCAACATTAGCGGCGTTCTTTTCTCCTCTTTTCGTTGGTGTGCCTGTCTACCTTTCATCTCGTGCATACCTGCCATTTACAAAGTAGCTTGAGAGGAGTGTACTCACATTCACGCTCAGACTGTGTTGAACATCAATTGATGTGAAAAGCAAATGTTAATTGTATTTAACTCGCATGGGAGAATAGATTTTATTAATGCATAGATAGGTGGCCATTTTTCAGAGTGGTTTTCACACACAACCTTTTCCACCTCGCACAAAATGGTGTAATAATCTGTGCTTCCAAAATGTGTGTAATTTGAGCCACTCAGAATTCTATATTTTGTAATGGGAAGGGCATGCTTTTGTACACGACAGGATCGTTAAAGGTCCGTTAATAGCACCCAGACCAGTCTCTAATTGTCTAGTCAAACTATCCAAACCCTATTATCGGATTAGGAGCACAATAAAGCCTTCTGAATGTGTGTCAATAAAATACAAGAGTGTTGCTGATTGCTTGAGGAAAGGAAGCTAACTGGAAGTGTTTTAGTGTAAAAGCTATTATTAATCCAGAGAATTATCTACTTGTGCTTCACCAACCAGGAACAATAGGAGCAACACCATTTATGTGACAAAGTGACAAAATCCACACAGCTACAGTGGAAGAAAAGGAAACTTTGGCAAGGATTCGCAAGACACCCCAAACCAATTCTGGAGAAAGAAAGGTACGACTACATGTTCCAGAGAAAACTCTGTAAATTTTCAGTGGTGCTCGTGGACTGCATAGAATGTAAAATGTAAACTTTAAATAATGTATTGATCCACACTGTTGACTGACTGACTGAACATTACCAAAGCTAGCTTTTCTCAGCTCGAATACAAAATTTACTTTCGTCACATTTACGTGGAGGAGTCTGATCTGATAACTTAAAGGTTGAATCGCTTTTGTTGAAGTGGCATACAGCATTTCATAAAAGTGGGCCACATTTCTTTTGCACAAAACAACATTACAAAAGCGCCGAATAAATCTGCAATGCTTTGTGTGTTTGTACACTTTACGCAAATTCATATTAATCCTCTTTCATGTTGTGAAATGTAGGAGAGAAACGCAGTAAATCACCCACTGTAGCTAAAAATATTTATGATAAACCAGCAAGCGGAGAAAATGCCCCCTTCAAACCATTCCTTAAGTTTTTATACTTTTAGACTGAAATGCACGGAAGTATATATGGCAAGAGTATCGCGTTAAATAATGGTATCGTTTGAGCGTGTTTGGTTTGGTTGTTGTATGCATACGAGAAAAAGTTCAATTGATTCGCTCTTCTCGGTGAACAATTTGTTCTATCAATTCATTCTACCCTGAATGTTATACTTTATCAAGAAAGTGTCACCTTTAAGTCTGGAAGGAGAACTTGAAAGTACTGCAGTCTGCGGTTTCGTTACACTCTTGAGGTATACAAAAATACATATATTCAGTGTACTTCTACAACACTTTGTTCTCTTTAAGGAAAAGTCGTCGTAATCGTAAACTCTGGAGAAAGGGGACAGTTGATGTAAGCTCTCCAGCCTATTACACAAAGAACAAAAACCTCAATGACCATTACTCAATTGCAGAGATCCTTGTTCTCTTGTTCTTTTTCCTCCTCGTCCACGTCAAAAGAGTTCAGATGGAGCGACGACAGACGACACTCCACACAAAATTCTTTTTGGAGGGCATAGCATTACACATTTTGTGTAAAATGTGGTGCAAAAGTACACACACGACTCCTTGGGCTCAGCTTGTCTCCTCTTGGTCGAGATGGTCATGTGTGCCCAAGGAACACACACTCCTGGATAAATGACATAAACATAGGGAAACGACGACGTGGGCAATTGGCCATACATGACTTGAGTCAAAAGAAAATATCTCTCTTTTTATTTCTCGCTCTATTTCCTTATAGCACGCTGCTTACTTTCCCTTTTCAAACCCACCAAAAAAATACCGTTGCAAAATACACATGAATTTTTTTATATGTATTGTCAAAAGGCTTGTACACATATATCCCACACTCACTCCACATATTGGACAAGACCAAAAAGAACTCTCGCATCTGGTTTTCTGGAATATATACTTTCAAACGAAAGCCCTGGAGTAGCAGAAATTTCCTTTTAAAATCGTTTTCTTCTCTTGTCCTTTCTTTTGTATTTCCGTCTCCTTTGTTCTGTCATCTGTAGTCGGGCTTATGTTTATCTAATAGTAAATTGACCCGTAATAGACGTAAAGTAGTGGTTGTGGAGAGAGGGACGAGAACAACCCTCTCAACTCGTAATATATACGCAACCTCAAAAAATACGACGACATATGTACTCACCACACGAGAGAGTGAAAGCGGTGAATTGAGAAGAAACAAGAAAAACTCTTGTTTCCTCTCTCTTTCTCCTCCAGATCGTATCTATTATCATTTTATCATCGACAATGTGGAAGTTAACGGTTCGTAGGAGTTGTAAATGTAGTGCCATTTACTGCACTCTTGACTTGGAAGGGAAGGAACAAGGCACATATATACGCCAAACCACGCTTCCTTTTTACTCTGGCTGGACAATCTTTTAAAACTGTTTATACGGAACTGACGAAGAAATAAAAAAGGAAGACTAGACTAGATATATACTTGTTCCCCTTAACTCTGGATCAAAGGGAAATGTCGCGTTCCTTACACACAATTTCCATTGCGTGGCTGATCTCTAAACAAGATATTTCTCTCGATCACATCCCAATATTTAAACATTAAATTGTTTGTAACGATAGATTAGAAGGGGAAAAACCATGAAAGTGTTTTCTCTCTCCACAATTTCCTTTTTCTTTAGGGATATCGGGTTCAGTACATTCCAGCGACTAACTTAAAGCATTCTCCAGTTTCCTGTCGTGAGCATGTGGGAACGTGCCTAAAAAGCTGGTTTTAAAATGTGACCACTTTCCAAATAGAAAATAGCTAACGTTTTATATTCACTTACATTTATCCAGGTTTGAGGTTTCGCTTTCTTTCTCCAGGTTTGTCCAGAACCATATATATTCCTCCATACGGTAAATATATGGTGGTATGGTAGTTCGATACGGCCAGTCAGTCTGTCCATAAGGTACTAAATGCTGCGACCGCACACGATTCAAATTTTCAACTTGCTTCAAATTTCCCGCCAGTGTATTTCTCTGATACGTGTGCATTGACAGCGATAGTAAAAGCACGTTTGAGTCTTCCAATTCTCGTCAGTTGTCGTCTCGTCGGAAGCGAATGAATTATTTTTTTGGTGTGAACGATAAAAATACGTCAAAATTAAAACGTAACTTCAATTCGCCACGAAATTGGATAAGATTGCACCCAAGGGTCAAACATGTCACAGTGGACAAGAACACTATCCAGACCAATTCCAATCCAGTTCACTGGACATTATTGGAAGCAAGAGGATTTTTGTGTTGGTGTGTGACTTCTTTTCTTCAACCTGTTTTCGTTGTCGACTGGGGATTTTCGCTGGAGAAAAAGGAAAGTAAATGTCAAGACTAGGAACACAAACAGCAGCTTATACGTAGGTATCTACGTATCTCGCCTCGAAGATCTCTCAACGTGTGTGGCTTTCTTTCCTTCGAAAGGCATGTAAGATTAGATTTATACAAAAATACTTTTAGTTGTGTGTGTTAAGCCAGAAGTTTGAACCAATTCGATTACTGGCAAACATTTGGAAAGTGGTCGAGATCCAATAAGTAGATCAATGTACGTCTGCCGTGGCTTTTGGCTGGATGGATATACATCTTCAATTGGACCAACTGGCACTGGCATATGGCCTCTGTAAAGTGGCTTTAAGACTTTTGAGTGGAGTAAAGTACGTGTTATATTGATACGGTTGTAAAAAAAAGTGTGTGGTGAAAATTGTCCTCTACAATCATTCAACCAAAGAAACCCTCCGCATCAACTTGGGTGTGAAAGATGTGTGCTTTATTTCCACTTTTCCTTTACTTCCTTCTTTTGCTACCACTTGAGAATCTATCATTTCTCCATCAATCTCTTTCACACGGAAATATACAAAGTATATATAAAAGGAAAGCTGTGAAGGAAGGAGTGAAGGAGCCCACTGGCAGAGGAAAGAATAGAGGTAATACCAGTTGATGACAAGAGATTTCTTCGGTAATCCTTTTGAGAGCTGCTGTTCACTCCTTAATGCAGTCAACGTGGGCAAAAGAGCATATCTTTGTTGGAGTGTCTGTGTATAACGTTTTAGAGTGGGATTTAAGGCGGAAGGAGATCATGTAGCTTTTTTATGGATTGGCTCGTTCTCCTTTACTGCCAGCTCTTCTTCCAGTATTCATACATTTAATATCAATGTGCGAAAGGGTTATCTCTACACATTTTTCCAACTTTTTTGTTTTCACTTGGCGAGTTTTATTTCATGGTGTGCTTTAGCATATAGATCGATGAAAATGAAAAGCGCTATGGGAAATTACAATTGTATGTGCTCCTACTTACCAATAGATTTAACTTAACGTACTTGGAAGAATGTAGCAGTTTTAACTAATTGTCGAATCTAAATCTTTAAAAGATTACGCATATTTATAATGTTCATCTGAAGCTGTGTCAGACAACGTGAGATATATACAACTAGAGCTCTGTGAGTTGTGAAAGCTAAGTGATAAAGCATTTGAAACTGAAGCGTGAAATTTATCGTGACAGGCCAGCATGGTGTGCTCCGGCTACTTTTATCATCCCTAAGCCGCATACGACGTTCGTGGATTCGTCTCAGAATCCACTTCATTAAGATTAACGGCAAATTAGCAGGAGTGGTCAGGGTCATTAATGTTTTAGAATAACAGTGTATTTTGTGGCGAAAGTAAATAAACAAGAAATGACTTCGATAATGGATAAAGTTAGGAGGGTGCTCTTCTTTGGTTCTCTGACGTATCGGACCGAAGTAGAGCCTACTTTTGCAAGATTTTCTCCAAATATTCGCTGCAGTGTGCAGAAGAAATTTGGTAAAGATTTCGATGAGCTTTTTGAAGGGAGCACAAGCAGAGCATTTACCGCTTTGTGAGTACAACTTTTCCTTGACAGTTTACACTCGTTTTAGCGTCTATTCAGCCTTCAAATACAATTGAGCAAAAATCTTTCACTCTTGAAAATTGATCCTTTTCATGCTGCAGCATTTTGAAAGGACTACTCGCGGCCGAAAATAGACACGCTTAATAGCTACTAGCTGTTTATAGGCCGACGTAATATTTATCAGGGGAGAAATACAGGAAATATTTTTAAATAGCCTATTTTATATATAGCACATTTATGCATAAAGTTGTCAGTATACTGCAAGCTACAACCGATGACATGTAGGTAAAGATAGAGCATAGGTGCTCTCCTCAGACAGCGTAAACCCAAAGTTATTGAACTTGTCGACAACTTGTGTTTTGACTTTTCTTCGGTTAAACTAGACTTTTTGAGTACTGTAAAAAGCAGTAGGTACTTTGAAACAAACTCAACTACTTCGGATAAGGTCGATATGTGTTTGCGTACACATGACGAGAACCTTCAGGAATCCACAATCCCGCCTGTTCCACTCTGGAGAAGAAAAAGTTACACCGCAGAAACCAGTTTACGTGACGGCAGTGATCCCAGCCCAACAGCATGCATGCACTATATGTAATTCCACCAAATGCAATAATTTCCATCCAGTTTCCCCTTTCCTATCTGTGCAATAACATTATGTCTAGTTACTTCAGTCGTGTTTCTCCACTTTTTCAGACACTTTTTCCCAGCTAGAGCAATTACTATTAGAAAAAAATAGTCGCTCATTTTTAGCTATTCCTGGCACATGCAAACGCAAGCAGAGTTTTTCTGACTAGACATTTCCAGAGATTTTTACTGGTTACGTAATGGAATGTGTGGCAATATTAGCAAAAACTGGGAACACTCTTCCCAAACTAAAAGTAACACGATTGCATACATAAGGAGGAAATGGCATTGAAAATTGCTAGTTCACTTTCTTCAGACATCTCCAACCCACAGTGGGAAATAGAGAAGAAGAAAAGTAAGACTGTAAAAAGTCCACGTTTGATTTTTTTCTGGAAGGAGAGGAAAACCAAAGTCGAGTTGATGTCGAAGTATGCATTCCATTCGTATTATCTATTAGGCAAAGCATGGCATTCTTTTTTCACTAAAGTTATAGGTCAAAATAGGTATCCACTATCTGAGTAGAAAAGTGCTGAAGAGAAGAGATGAGAGACAGTTTTGCTCGTAAAAAGCAGTACGAAAAGAAGTTACTATCATACCCACCAAAGAAGGAAAAAGTAGAGGGGAAGAACACCGAGCACGACTATATATATCGACCATAGTTAAACGTTACGTAATCTGCAAGTATATAAATAGGGACGATAGTAAGATTACTTGCTCAAGTATATCATCCTCAAATGGAAGTAAAAGGGAGTCCAGAGAAGCTGGAAAGTTTGTGCGATTTTTTTTGAGAGATCGCATTGCATTGCATCTACTTTTATTATATTATGCTCATGTCAAATAAAAAAATGTATTAGAAATCTCTAACCCTTTTTAGTCTCTGTACAAGGCTTTCGGTTAAGTTTGCTCGAATAATAGTTTACTTTGACAATTACTATTGCTGCTTTTCCACTTTTACAAGAAGTACTCGCTACCGCTGATGTTCATACTATAACTAGTAAAGTTTAGATATCTGCTCATGTACATTTTCATATTTGTGCAGAAGTGAAGCGGCTTCAGTGCTCACGACTTTGCAGTCGTGGATGTAGTTGGGCGTAGTAACTCGCGTAGTAAGATTTTTACTACAAGAAATTGTACGTGCATATGTACTACAACCATTGAGATAAGTAGAGGAATGAGAGACTATTCTGTATATAGATATGTCATTTATACGCTCATATATGTTTAGGTACACGAAGTCAAAGTTGGCGATATTTCTGCAACTCTTTCTATTTCTCTGGAGAAAGTGAGAGAGAGAGAAAAAAACTATATAAATCCAGATTCCGGTTTACTCGAGTACTTATACAGATCCACTTGCAAGTACTTTATTAAACCTTGTACACGAAATGAAGCTCTTGGTATGCGTATGTATGTATATGTTTGATATAGTAATGTCTGTCGGCAAATGTAACTAACAAGTTTTCACTCTGTGAATGCTGGCTTTGTACCAGTACACATTTACTTGTTACTTTTTTGGTTACTCGTGGTAGAAATCTTTATTTCGCCGTACACATAGATTTCTCTGTAATGTATATATTTATACTGGCTGTGGCTCGTGTATGCATGGCTTTTCTTTGCAATTTTTTGCTGTTGTTCACGATTACTTACAGAAAGCACACTTCCAGTCCAGTTCCACGCTGCTTTTTTACCCCTTTTTTCTTTGGACAAGGAGAAAGTCACTGCTTACTCACTCACTCTTTCCTGCTTTTCCTTTTAGTTTTTCCTGCTTTCATAACCTTCTTCTAGGCCACAGTATTTAGGCTACTCCAAGAAAGTATTAAATCGTATAAGCATAATGTAGCACAAACGAGAAGAAAAAATCCGTATACGATGCCGAGCTGAGTGTCCTTCCGTTTTTTGTTCTCTGAGATTGCCATAACATGTTAAGCCTCGGACAGAAAATCTTTTATCTGCCAAGAACAACATGCTTTGAATACATACATGCATTTGCACATAGGGTGCATGGAAAAAGGACTTGATGATGCAAGGATAATTCTCTTGATATCTGTCCATAACCAGAGAGCGCAATTCATTCTTGACTGGAGAATACTGCAGGATACACTCACTACATATAACCCTTTGATACTCTTATATGGCTTCTCAGTCAGTGGTGTAGAAATGACTTTCTCTTCGCTCGGTTGTCGGCATTCTTGTTCACTTTTTTTTATCTTTCCCCACCACCTTTTACTTTCTTACAATCCTTTCGCTGAGCAAAAATAGGATAGTGATGTGCACTTTTACTCAATGCTCTCTCCCGCTTTTTCGACTTTCTGACAAGATTCGGGAAACGGAACCTGCTTTTGTTGATGCTGCTTTGTTGGAAGAAAGTGGAACAAGTGCACGCTTTTACTGGTAACGGTAAACAATAACTATGAATAAGTGATGACTGCACGAGATAACGGAACTATACATATATCTACTACTCTCCCTTGTCCATCGTGGACTACGTGAACTGGGCAACGTAAACTTGTACATTCTTCTGTGTCATACTAGCGTTCAAGTGAAAACATGCAATATATTGTTATATCTCATTTTCTGTGAGGATCGAAACCTGTACACATAAATATACGTATTGAATGCGTGGTGCTTGTGAGATTCATTATGAAAAATCTATATTGACAGTGATGACCGATAAATCTGACAAAGTTCGACTTTTTTATTCCACTTTAGGTCGAGACCATTTCAGATCGCCCGCCACCGCAAAATTGGAAAGGATATTTGGCTCTGGAGGAGTGAAGATTGAAGGTCCCTCTGTAGGTTGGAGGTCACGAAATCTAATAAGTTTTTGGTAGCGTCATCGTCTGTTCACGCAGTAAGTGCAACTGCAGAGGAGGAAGTTATTCCATTGGACAAAATAAAGTGTACCTACGAGACCAGGAAGAATTTCCTGAAAACGAACAAATGTAGTGAGAGTAAAAGTTTTATCCAGGTGAAATTAATTATACATGGTGCATGACTCAAAAACGTGCAGTGAATATTCCCAGATCATATTCACGAAGAGGTGAACAAAAACGCAGAACCTTTCTTTTGTCCTAAACTATTTAAAAGAAACAAAACAAAGCAGGCGTGTATATGTGCCGCATGCACCGAGACCGTCAAGAAGGACATTCTTGTTAATAATTTAAATGTGGGCAAGGGCAAGACTTTCCAAATATTCCTAAAGCCGAGTTACAGACGAGCGGAGAGCTGAATGAAAATTTGTTTCAAAAGGTGTAAAAAGTAGGATTTTGGTTGCACACGAGACATTCACTGTTAAAAATCCGATGGAGTTGAAGTTTAATGAGAGCCGTTTTGTAAGGACGCGACAAATTACAAATTCTACACTGCAGTAATAATTTGTTAGGTGTTTCGCCACTTTCGTCTCTCAACACTTTTAAAGTTTCTACAAACGTTGTCAGCGAGGACTCGTCACAACGCAAAAACATGGGGGTTCCAGCAAAGTGGAAGTGGAAATGTATCGCAACGCCCCAAGGAGCGGCGTTCTGTCTTCTGGAGACTGCTGTAGTTTTATTACTCATCATTCAGGTCAGATCTTATTTCTATATTTTTTGACTCATTGTTTATCATAAATTTTCACTGCCTTAGATTTGTGCCGTTACAAAAAATATAAGTTTTTTGTACAAATCATAATTTGCACAGGTTAGAGGTAAATCTTTGTAGAAGTTGGTTAACGAGACGATGTGGTTTACATCATCGTTTACACAGTTTGGGAAAATTATTAATATGACTTATAAGTACTCGAGAGCAGAATCAAACCTTGATTGCCCGTTACTCCGTTCTTCCGTATTCTTGTCGTATGACTAGGCGTAATCCTTTGGAAGGAGCGGTTAAGCATACATTCTAAATTCCAACCTGGTTTACTTCTACTTCGTATTCTGGCGAATAAGGGTTTCAGACCAGGAAATTAATATTCAAAAAGCATATTGCTAACCACAAACGTGCGATAGCAATACTCGTCGTCGGATTATATTTACATAATGAAGCTTCAATATGGTGATATAAGCTTGACTTTGTATTTACCCTGTTTACCTAACTGTGCACAATTTTTTGGTTTCCTCTCTTTACAAGTTTATCCCGGCATTACACATTATTACACTGTGAACCAACTTGACATCATCCGCCTCATTAATAAACAAAGGAAGCAGACAAGCAACTGTGTTGGAAGATTCATAAGCTACACTTTCCAAACAGATTTCCATAAGAAATGTCTACCAGAGTGTATGTATTGGTATATAAACTATGTGAATGTTAGTTATGCACTCATGTACTGGCTTTTTGGTTCTCCGCACGAGAATCCTTTCGATCTCAGGTTTCCCTTAAAATGTTTGACGAAGGATTGAGACGGGTAGTTATGAAGCCCAAGTTGAGCACACTTCTGATGTGATAGAAAAATACTAAAACATCCGCACCCGCCAACCTGGGTATATAGGTTGATGACATGTACAGTCTACTTGCATGCCTGGAATCCTAAAGGCATCATTGAACGAAACGAGTTGAAAAATAAGAACCTGGAAAAAAGGAGTATTTATATTTATACTTTGTTCATGAAACTCGCATTTTCACATGTATCCAGAGACCACCTCAGCGCAAACTACGTGTCTTTTCTTGGCTCTTCACACCAACTTCCTTTCCTCTCTCCTTCATTCACAATGTTTGCTGATTCTATAAGAGTTTTCTTGACACAGACCCTTTTTAGTTGTGTGTGATACTTACATTACCAAAAGGTAATATCGCAACCCGAGTTGTGATGTGAAGTGTAATAGTGTAAAGATGTGGAGAGAGAGAAAAAAAGGTTCATTTTTATATCGGATCGAGTACATAACATGTGCGTAAAAAATTACGCTTGTAAGCTATAAAAACACCGTAGGAAACATCAATATTATTGTACATAGATGGTAAACAGTTTGTCTTGAGCAATTTACGACTTGTTTTATGTAAAACACTCACCTTTACTTAACACTTTTAGTCACACAGGTGTAACCTTTACCTTTGAGAATGGATTTTCTTTTCCCATGTAAAAGCTTAGAAACAATTATGTTTCCTGCTCATTTCATATTGAAAATTTGAGTTTCACGGTGATGAAAAGGGTAAACCGATAAGTGAGCAAGGAAAAATTGACAGTGCAAGTGAGCATCCATCCACTTCCCATGTTAGCATGGATAAACATTACTTCCTGGAAACGAGCGAAGAGCTTTTGTTTTGATGGCTCAAAACATGATTCGTTATCAGGGAATATGAATTGGTGGATGGAAGTTTTCATAAGCATTCCTCGGATAATGCTCACTGCATTTTCCGCATGAATTTTACAGTTTTTCTTGTGTAGCATGTTCTATGTGGCCCTTTGTTATTGAAGACGGAAAGCATACATTTTACTTCATCTTTCCTTGTGCCGGCGCGACAACGGAAGGTTTCTGCAAGCAGAAGAAACGATTACGCATTTTTATAGAGACAGAGAGAAAGATCCATTATTTTTTCAATAACAGACCGCAATCAACCTATTTTCAGACTACATTTCTGCACTATAATGAATAATGGCGAAAGTTGAAAGTTAATATTTATAAAGCGATAGTGATATATAAAGAGTAGGGAGAAGTTTCTAAATTTAATACAAGGGATAATTTATTGCATAAGCGTGCTTGCACATTATACAGGAGAACCAGTTACAAAGAATATAGGGCTGTATATGGAACATTTATTATGGGTCACAACTACAGGAACGAAGTGCTTTATACTACTGCCATAGCTCACCTACCGCCACCACACCATAATACCGACTTTATTGCATATTTATTAAAAAAGCACATACATGCCTAGTCAACTTTTACATCTTCTCCTGCTACTTTTTTTTAGCTTCTACCAAACCGAAGCTGGAAAACACATCATAACATAGCACCATTTGTGTGTGCAGGTTTTCCTTTGAGGTACACGAAACTCACATTTTATTCCATTTATTAACTTACCACAAATGCCTCGTGTGCTCCTTTTTAGGGAGAGAAGATGGGTCACCCAGAGAAAAAATGGAAATGGAAAGTGTAGAGTCAAGAAGATAATGCATACTTTACGAAATGAAATATTCCCTTTACATAATCATCTTCTTCATGAAATTACATCTTGTAAGCGCTGCTGTTGCATCAAAGGTTGGATGGGTGTTGAAAAATATCTTCTTGATAGGTATATTTTGCCAAAGAAATTCTTTTTGCGATGATACACCCTTCGTCTCACTGAAACTCTTTCCAAGTTACTTGCCGCTGACATTTGAGATATTATGCTAAATGGCATACCACTGGAGTTATTGAAAATGGGAAGTACGTCTGCCCATTTCATGAGATTACAATATGTACGATTTTGAAAAACTAATAAAATGACTAAATACGGCTTTTCCACAGTAGTTTTGTACTTCGGTGGCATAATCTTGGTTTCTGTGTCAGACTTTACAATTAGTGTCGGTGCAGTTTCAGTAGCAGATTCATTTGCGGCTTTTTCATATTAATCTACCGGTTTCGCCCAATTCTTGTTCAGTGATAATGAAAATGATTCCTCTTATAAATTGATGGACCAAAGAAGCACACCATATTATGCACAATGTAAAAATACCCAGTGATTTTAAAGTCGTATTGTATGTATACATGGCGTTGAAATGCATTCCTACATTCACGGTTTTTCTTAATTCAATTCCCTAAATTACTTCCCCTTTCTTGGTCACTTGCTTTCATATGCATAACGAAGCAAGTTCTGCTTTCGTATTTGAAACGATTTCCTCTAACAGAGAAAATCGCGGTGTGGTCTCTATGTTTAATACTTTTCAGCCTTAGCAAAAACAGTTTTGTGTGTGTAGAGTGCCGACACTCCACCGCAACAATAAACAAAATTTCCATAATCTCAGATAAAGAGGTACAAGGATAAGTACACTTTTCACATGATTGTTATGCAGAAAATATATTTTCACTATCACCAAAAGAAAATCATAGACATAAGCATATAGCGAACAAACAGTGGTTATAGGAGATGCGGCAAAGTTTCATATGCTGGGTATTCAAAGGAATGAAAAGGTGCAATTTCCATGTCTAATTTTTTTAGCTCTCATATCCAGTAGAGTTTACAATGATAGAGGGCTGATATTTATTCGTGTATATGATTTTATCCCGTATACTCTTGACTGTACCTCCCTGGAGTTCCTTTTTTGTGTATGACTATACCTGGTAAGGCACTAGCATTTAGGTTGTACGCTATTTTTATGTTATTGGACTATTATTACCCGTGTAAAATATGAATATGAGTAGTAAATATCAACATCGTGGAAGTAGGAATTTTGGATAATCAGTATCTTACACACATCAATGCCGTGGCTCTCGCTCCGCTTCGTCTTCCGTATAGTTTATGATGATTTGAGAGTTGGGTGGCAAAGACATGTCTCCGTCTTGTGAGGATGGATGATGTCATAATGTTTAGGAAGTAACTTTGTGTGTGCATTCCAAATGGAAATATTTTTGATGTGTGGATGTTATGGAATTCAATTCGGCATGCTTGTTTATGGCAAACTCAATTATCGGGAATGACTTCACGCTCACTTGAGCCGAGCCGAGTCAAGTGGTGTCATAAATTACTTGATCTCGTAAGTTCTGTGTGCTCCTCGACGTGGATTCCGAAGGTGTGTAGTTGTGTATATACATAATATGCCCGTACTCTCCGCCACAATGCATTGTGCATAAATATTTGCTGGAGAAGTTGAAGAGGAGTCAAAATATACACTTGGGGGAAAAACTTAAGTAGAAGTGTGGTCGCAGGGCATAATTCCCTTATGTTGCATTGTAAGCTCACAATGTGTGTGCCTCACGTGAACCCATCGTCATTGTACCTTCTGCTTCTTGAAGAAAATGTTAATGAGGAAGAGTAGAATAGGTACTTCTTTGGGGTCCAAAAAGTACTCGTCCTTAAAACGGACAGACCTCCACGGAGACTCATTTCAAAACATTAATTTTCTCTGGAAAACTTCGTCGTCTCCACACTCGTTCCTCGGTAAACTCGCAGTGACAACAAAAAGACGTTGAATTGAAATTTCATTTCGCTAGCAAAGTGAAAACTTGCTCCAATCCAGACTTTCCAGACTCACAGATCCTGTGTGCTTGAAAGGTATAATGGCTAAGGTTGATGTTGAGCATTGTTCACTGGAGCTCATGGATGGGGCCTTAAGAGAAGGGCTCTTAAGATTGTAAAATTTACTCTTATCCTCGCCTTCGTCACTTTTGATTCTGACCGTATGTATGTACTCAGTATACGTATATACAATTTTCAATATTTCCCCATTATACTTGTGCAACGCTCTGGAACGCATGCATAATGTATTGGGTCCGGTCACGGAAAGTTTTCCATTCTCATATTAATATGAAAATCTCACAATCTTATTATTGATGTGATGTAATAAACACGAGCTTGTGTAGTTTTTTATGAAGTTAGAGTCTTTACGTATAGTCGTCGTACATATGTACGTATGAATGAATTGAAAGGAATGTAAACAATGTAATGCATACGTGAACACACATATCGATGGATCTTTGGAGTATGTTGCTAGTTGAGCAGGTGTGAATCACTGGTTCACTTCACACTGAGAGATTCAAACAAGCAATAAAAATTTATGAGGGCCCTCCGCGCACATATTTCCCCTCTCTTTTATTATTCATCCGAAGAAATTAGTGTGAGATGAAATGGGTCACGGAGAATTTGTTACATGGATCGTGAAGTTTCGTTTAACCACGGAAAACCACCATCGATAAAGTTTTGTTGCTGTTTGAAAATTTTTCATGGTTCCACATCGTCACGTCCTTGTCGTAATACATACAATCAAGTTAAGTGTAATTACTTGAGCGTGCTCATTTATGGGACTAAAAGTAGTGACCACACCATATCATCAACGATGTGGGTATATAAGCTAATTTGATTACCTAAAAAACTTTTCTCCTTTGCTCGTTTTTTTCTTGAATGGGACTGAATGGTGCGTTGAGAATGAAAGTGAGTTACATTATTTGTAATGTAATATCATTTGTGTAAACCTTATGCAGATGCACGCGCTTACTCGCTTGGAAAAAATCTTGTCCCATATCGTTATCGCTTTTATCGTTGTCATCGCCCAGTTATACTTTTGTGACAAAAAAAGTGCACTTTTTGTGATTTCCTTTTTTTAGGAGTGACCGCTACACTCTATGTATTTAGTAGTTGGCAGTGCGCATTTTCTATAAAAGGTCACAGTGTCTAGTGTCTCGGCACTTGGTGACATTATATGACAAGGAAAACTTTGACAGGATGTTCATACATTACTATATAGCCCGTGGAAATCACGTGTGGAAAAATTGTGTACATGAACTTTTTATGGAGAGAAAGGAATCGGTTTCTTGTCAAGAAATGAAGAAGCATATAAATATTTTGTGATTATGGACTTATGACACGAACAAATCTAAGATATTTGTGGAAAAAGGAAAGTAAAATTAGCATCTTTCAAGAGTTTATTCATATCAACTTGCATTTTCCTTGTTTGGCTAACAGCCCAATTGAGCTTACCCATTTTCTGGAAGGAAAATGTGAACGGATCTTTCTCTGTATTATTTTTCTTGACATCTTTGCAAGAATATGGTTTGCATCCAGGTAAAAAATGCATTCACTTTCAATACACATACATACGTGAGCGTTTTATATTTTGTCCAGTTGGAAGACGATTTATTTTGGGTCACTCATCGTTGTAGAAGTAATGTGTCATCATTTCCAAACAAGGAAATTGATAGCTTCCTGAACTGCAGGCAGCACCGGAGCCGGAAAATGTTACCAGAATAAAGTTGCAGTAACCATATTTTACTGTTTTACATTTAATCATCTTTAGATATCATCACGTCGTAGCATATTCCAGTTTCACACTTGCATACAAAATTTGACTTGAAAAAAAAATACACTTTTTCATGTGGAATCGCCTAGGATGTTATTGTTGCAGTCTGGAATTCCAGCAAGTACTCATGACTAAGCTAGCCTGCTCATATACACCGCTGAATGTTGTGTATCCATTACATACCATAAATCTTGCCTAGTTCTGTCGACAAAATGACACCACAAGTTTTTTGCTCGCCACACCTGAACCAGAGTAATATAAGCAAGTTTATGAACAAAGCCCATGTGCTACAAATTTCTTAATCATTTCATTGCAATAAATTTTCATTGAGGGTGGTTGCAGGTTCTGTCCTTTGTGAAGTTGAGAAGTTGACGTACATCTAACCGCAGCAGGAGCATATAAGCATTTTAATCTGAAGCAGTTTTTGTTAAGCACTTTTCTTTATTCTCTGGGAATGAGGGTACGCAATTCCAGTCTTGTTCTGTATGGCACATTTCTTATCGCATTCTACAATCATGGAAATTATTTTTAACCACAAAAATGCATCGTGAGTGCGCTAGAATAACATCATGAGCATAAAAGGATTTCCAGGTGATTATTACCCAACTCTCCTCAAGAAAGAATGCTTTGTTCTTAAAAAGAGAATGTTTTAGTTGGAACACTATTTATTCTTTTCTTGCTTGCGTGCTGTAGGTTAACCACAGGCCGTGGCATATTAAATTGTGTCTAGCCTGACTGACTTATTATGAGTAGGCATTGAAGCAATACCCGAAGGGGAAAAGAACACAATGGAAGTTTATCCACAATAATTCACGAAAAAATCTAAATAGTGTCTTCTTTCTTCCCTTGTACAAAAGTGAAAATGACAGTATTTGTCTCCTACTGAGACGTATTATATCCTCTTTTATAAGAAAGGGCAGAAATCCACACAAAAAATAACAATAAGTACGATGATCGGCAAGAAAGATACAAATTTTATGTGACAATTGTAAAACTTCAGAATGAAGAGATCAAGTCAAGGGAAATTCGGATGACTTGGTCTTTTCTTACAGTTTTTTATTTATTTTCCCCCGAAGACCCATGGAGCTATTTAAAGCAGTAAAGACACTCGTGTGTTTCCTTCTTTTATTTCCTTTTATCCATGAAAAAATTGTTTGTCCTTCAATCCAAAAAACCTAACGAAATGCTTACAGAGTACATTTCCTGCATCTGATGCCAGCTCGTTGCACATTGTAACAGGGAATAGTGGAGTGAGAGTAACAACTCACTGTTTCAGTCCACACGAGACTGCCTACAACGACGACGCTAGTGCTAGGTTCAGTTGGAGAGAGGAAAATTGAGCAATTTTATCCTCAACAACTGCGGGGGAAAATTACCCCCAATTTCGAACCAAACCATACATTAATGTTTTGTATGGGGATATACATATTGTAGACTTGTGTGTGATAAGCGAGAATGCTTCAAGCTCACTCCAGTTCTTCTTTAGTTGATTTTGTCCTCCTTCCCTTTCATTTTCATTGTTCAAAAAAGTTACAACTAAATGTGGCTTCACACTTGTAAAGATTATTTTGCTGTTTCCAGCATGACTTCAACCAAATCCGCTTCCCCTTCGGTTTTATCTATCGTCCACAAGCAGTTTACAGAATCCAACAAAAAACTAAATTTAACAGATGTAATAGCAAGAACAAAGTAGTTTTCAATGGATCGCCTCCTCCACAGTCAGTCACTCACTCCGTCAAATCGGAACCAAACAAAAAAGAGAGAACAATAACATTGCTCTTTCTACATTTCGCTCAGCTTCCTTTCCCTTGTCGTACATCATCGATAAAGATCTTTTTAAAAACCAGTACAACTTTCTTCTCTCCACTCCTTTCCTCTTCCTTCTGGCCACCCTCTTTCGTGGCACAAAAAAACCGTAGCAGAGTAGCACAGAATTGGCCACATTTTTTCTCTTGAGAAAGGGGAAGAAGGGAAACGAGATGAAGTTTTTTCTTTCTCTCTTTTACACAAAAAAGTCAACTCATCCTTCGTCAGTTTTTTATGCATCCAAATTGTCTATGCAGTTTTCCGCTCTAGAAAAGTGCGCAGAGCGGAACTTGTCCGATGAAGAAATGGTTTTGTGAAATAATGTTGTCGCTCTTGTCATTGAAATTGTTCTTGTGTACACTCCAGGCAAAATTCATGGGGTGACTTCTGCATTTCTGTCAAATGCGTCGTGTATTCGACGACAGCTAACGAAGATAGGGATTGTGATCGGCAGCAGTTCCTTTGGATTCCCCCTATTGCTTATGTATGTTGGCCCAACCACAGAAAGATTGCAAAGTCATCAAACGTCGTTGGTCGTTTTTTCCACGCAATTGGTTGTATATTGCTGGAACGGTCGTATTTTCTTCGACGATATATGATGTGACCTTGCACATTTGCTTTGCAGATAAAACAGTAAATGTCTTTCTTGCAACGTGGGTATTAGGAATAGGATTGAGCATCTGCTCATGGAAATTCTTTTGGTAAATGTGCTCCCTTCTTTGTTTTCAGTTATTGGAAAAACATAATTCGTCCTTTATGTAAAAGGAATATAACTTTTACGAGATGTAATTTGGCTAAAGGTTCAAATTCAAATTGCCCTAGACGTCCACGTGCACACGGAAACTTTTTCTGAATCAAAAACTTTCCGCTTTCACAAAGTTTTTTTTGCGCTCAATTGATTGAGTGGCAGTGGGATATATATTGTGGTTACATATATGCTGTAGGCAGAGGCAAGGCAGATTAGCTTGTCTTTCCACTTTTTATGTAAAAGTTTTGAGAAGTTTTAGGCCACGTTTAAACAGCAGGAAGTTGGGAGCAAAAGGGGAAAATGTCAAGCAAGGTACAAATTAGATGATTTGTTGAGTAACTTTTTGATCATGTGTGAGCCTCCGAATTCTAATCGTTGTAAAAGGAAGAAAAAAGTGGAGTTTGCGCTTGAAACAATGGGATAACTATGACCGCTTATTATGCTACCTGTCTTGAAATTTATGCCTGACATGTTATAATCTGCATAAATGTCATGACAAGTCAGGAAAGCCGATAGGAAAGGAGAGTAGAGCGCAACAGGGGAGATTCTCTTTCAAAGAATGTTGTTCGCTTGGAAGAATTTATGATACAATCTGCTTCATTTTTTGGATCTCGTTTTTCGATTGTTACATCACTTTTTCGTATTACAATTTATCGCGTTACCGTTTTCACATTTATGCTTCAAGACGAAGTCAATTTGTCCGACAATGCGGAAACCCAGAAGTTTTATGAGGTTGTAATAAGTGGATGGATATAATTTGCATAATAAGGCGTGGGTTGTAGTGATCTGAGAATGTGATGTCTTCTTTCTCGTTCAAGCATGTTTTCTCAAGTTATTTCTCTGTAGGCCAGACTTGTACTTTTCCAGTGATAAAAACGACAAATCTTTGAATGATTGAAAACGAGAAGAGGAACATGTTAATGGGTTGGGCCCAGAGAGATACTATCAAGTATTGGGAGCAGTAACATGCGGATTAGAATATATAAGTGTCATGTTAGGCGCTGTTAGAAACTCAAGTTTAGCCGGCAATATTTTCACGATTATTCTACGACATTGTTTATTACAATTTATAAAATTAAGAGTCTATTTAATACCTTGACTCTGAAGGGTCACGATGGAGGCTGGCAAACTGCCATATTGTTTTCATACAGAATTTATTATCAAAAATATATTCTCATCACACTGGCATTTAGGAATGTAAGTATGCAGCTCTAATGTGGCTCTAAGAATTGACCATAATTCTCCAGTGGTGGAGGCATCACATCACTTTTTAACAGATCATATGCTGCAAAATAGTTTCCAAATTTCCACATCCAAATTTGAAAATTGTATACCGAAGTTATTTCAATTTTTAGCAGAAATATGATTTTCACCCTGGAACAACCTTATTTAAAGTGAAGGCTACACAGTCACACATGTGTACCACGAAATACGGAATTCGTTTTACTTGACTTACGAAATATCTTTATTACCAGCCACCAACGGGCATCCAGAGACAAGGGAAGCATTCATCCTCTCTTCGACTACGGTAGAACCAATTACAATGTGATGCTGTGGTTGAGTTTTGCTAGTAAATGATTACAAAGCAAATGCACTTGCACATAAGAATCCATTACGGATCCATTATGATAGCCCAATGTAGGAAAAATATATTTTGACCCATCTTTTTTTTTCTCGCAATTATACAATGCAAGTGTGAGTAGTCGAGGAATCGAAACATTGCCACCGAGCTTGAGTGTGAAAATGGAAGCTATTGTCCTGCGATAATCCTCCTCTGGAGAACAACTTGCTCAATGGTTTATTGTGATTCTCATCCTTTGAGAAGTTTTTTTCTTCATCTAACGCAGCACGTTATTGCATTATTTCATGCAGTTATTTCTCTCTAGAGGCTGTTTATCGTGGTCACTTAAAAATCATGAACTCTGCGTGTGGCACTGCCACTGCAGTTGTGCATTTCAAGTGGGGCCTAACTCGGCGAACTTTTTAATTTCTTTAATTTCTTCTTCACATTCGTCCTTTTCCTTGCGAGGTCACTTTCAAAAAGAGTCTAATATCATAATTTTTTCCTTCTAAAGTTCAAAGATTAGCACTAAAAGTTGGAAGGCTCTCTGAAGGAAACGAAACATTTGACGATATCATAAGTATTTATATGTGAATGCTAAATGTAATTATCATTCTCGAGAAACGAGTCTGGAGAAAAAAGTGAAAACTTTTTTGCTTTCATTTTTTATCTAAACTTTTCTAATGGCTTGTGTAACACAATATTTGCATTAGTTGAGTGCAATATATATGCGCACAATCTTGGAAATAATTTTTTAATGGTTTTTATCTCGCTGTGTATTGACTGAGTTCCGTTGGAAGGAGACCATTTAAAAGTATCCTACCGTGCTAAAAAATGGGCGCTAATTAGCTTTCACATAACTTAATCCTTCCTTCCTCATCCCTGACATTATATTTGTCCTCGGAAAGTGCCAACAAACTTTAGAGAGCAGGGAGAAAAACAATCAATGTGTAATAGCTGCTAACTATAGAGTAAAAGGCAAGTGAAGAATGTGATTACACAATTTGTTGCCGCTTGAGTAGCAAACTACCTGCGTCGCATACTAAACAGTTTTCCCAGATAGAATATCTATTACTCAAACTCATGTGAGAATGTTTGCACGAAGATGGAACGTATGCCATAATTGCCATTCGTGCTTGAGTGTGTGCCAGCTTCGAAATTTTGTATGGGAAATGACAAGTTGCCATTTTGTTTGCATCTCCCTTTTCTCATTTCACATATCGTATTCATGTGCATGCATCATCATTGAATTTATATAAAAATATATTACGACCATGTCTTGAAATGAGGAGGTGGAGAGGCAGGTTGAAAAGAGAAATGTGTGCAGAATATATAGGCACGCATTTTCGCCTGGAAGAAAAGGAGGAAAAATGAATTTATGTCATGTGTCTACAATGTTGCTAAAAACCTGCTTTCCCAAGAATGACGCAATATTTCACCGGAGACACCGACTGTAGAGATGTACAGACACGGGCTCCACAGAGGAGAAAAAGGTCTTCACATTATACCCAAGGCTTTGGGAAGGGAAGTGATAAGCCAACCTGGGAAAAGGGAAGATCCCTACTTCCTTGTGTATTTTATGTACATACTCCATCCACTGCTAATAAAAGAAAGTGAGGAAGTGTTCCAAGTTAATCCAAGCAAATGCGTAGCCTATTACTTTGGACAGGTTGCAAATTGCTCTGCTCACGAGGAAAACGTGTTTCATTCTATTACCCTGCCCAAATAGAAAATAACTCAGAAAACGCAACACACAAAACGCACACGTATATTTCGCAGCTCACTCAGTCAGTTGTCTCCTTTTTTGCAACCAAATCTAAGTAGTGCATGATGTCTTTGCCAAGCAGAAAAGGACTTTTGTTGAGTGTTTTTGAATGTTGTAAATTGTCTTGTGTTGTTTACCCTGGTGTTCACTTCGGTTCATCCGGTGAACGAGAAGAATGTGTTTTTTTGCATGTGCCTTCTCTGTCTCCACTCAAATGTGTCGTGTGATTGGTATCTTCTGTTGAAAATGCTGTTATCCATCGTAAGGCTCTGCTTAGACATGATCGCCAATGAATTACTTTTCAGTGGAATGTAGGTGGACATAAATAAATCACATTAAAAAGATGTGTTTTTTTCTTCCTTCCAAAACGCCTGTCGTATCAAACCACGACGAAAAGTATACAAAGGCTGGGCAGAGAAAAGCAAGATTAACAGACTTGCGTAGTCGGACAAAAATCTGATGTCATTCTTTTCATCTTATGACACTCATAGCGTATCCACGAATCTCCTCTCCGTCTTTCAGTTCATATGGACAACTTTTCTGTTTGGGATTGTGACGAAAGAAGAGAAGAAAGCCATTGTTATTCACGTTCACAGTCGTCTCTGCTGACTGCTTTGACTTGAGAAAAGAGCAAAGCAGTTTTGATCGAGGATAAAAAGTTATCAGCATCGTGACATGAGATAAATCCCTTGAAAATTCTTTTTGATAACGTATCCAACCTGTGTTCATACACCACTTATGTGAGAGAATTTATGATGAAAACTTTCTCAAACATTTTATTTGTATGAGTTGAGGAGACCCTTGTGAAGTAATGTTGCAACGTACAACTTCAGGAATGTTATTCTTTCCTTCTTTACTTTTCGCCAAGGACAGATTAGGCTCGGGAAGTCTATAATTGTGTCCGATAAGACGTGCTCAAAAAAAAGTTGCCTTACGGATTAAGGATAGAGGAGAGTAGCACAGATTTTCGAGAGTTTTTTCTGTCTATGAAATGTTGCATAAGATCTTTAAAAGTTCTCAAAACAGGAAAAGCAATTTTCATAATAAATCTGGCCTGTAACCTGAATTTCATTTTCAGAACTGATTAGCCCGCTAACGTTCATGACTCGACTCGTATATTCTTTACATGCTCAACTAATTGATTTAAACTGAGTACATATGTAAGTTGATGAAATAAATGGAATTTTCAATCTTGTTAGATTTCGTTCAAATTACTAATTGGAACGAGAACGTTTTCTCACGTAAAGCCACCCTGATTTGGTCTCCTCTCGAAACAAATCATAAAAAATCAGAATTACGCTGAGTTCCAAATGAAGGTGAACAATAGGCGTCATAACATTTGTTTTCCTTCTCATCAACGTTTGCTTAAATAAATTGTTTTGGTTTTGAGCTTAAGTTAAACACGTTTTTGTTACACCTTCACCTATACGATGATGATCATAAAAACAAATCTTATTTCTGTATACCAGCATGTATAATGCATGCAGCTTACAAGTCATAATGAGAAGGCAATTCATTTATTCCACTTCCTAATTTACCTGGTCAGTGGAGCAAAAGCGAAGTATGTAACACTGTAACAGAGCAGTCCCATGTAATGACGCTGCTTTATTTGTGTGCTCAAACAAAAAGGTGAGGAGGGCATATGGCAATGTTTGGCTGGCATTAAAAAAAACTTGTTACATTACTTACACACACACACACACTTTCATGCTTTCATGTCATCAAATAGTAAAAGAAAATCACAAGCGATCAAATCAACAGTCTGCATTTACTGTCACTTGGTCGTTTGACAATATTACTGCACCATGCAACTTGTTGTCGCCTTGTAATAAGGAGTAAAACGTGGTGTTGACAAAAAAATAGATGATGTTTTGGTGGAGACATGAAAATTCACTTGTGACAAGCAGAAAACCAGATGGCTTGTTAGTTTTTAAAGCTGTGAACGATGTAAACGCACACGCATGTTTAGAACCGAGTAATGCATCTTTCTATTTTGTCTGTGATGATAACTTATCATCTTCCTTGTTCGTTTTTTTTGCACTGTCTCGGTCTCGTAATACGCCTATTACACACAGGAAATTTGTTTCTATCGGTCATCCCATTAGGCAAAAATGCTTTGTGTACAAAAACACTGAACATTTCTTATAAATATATATCCTTAATTATATGTATAATAAATGCATTGTTGCAGGGAAGGGGTAAGCATTACATTTTCATTTCCAACCTGCATACCTTCGTCTACGAACCATGCACGGAATATCCTACTCGAGAAGGCAAGCATCATTGTCTATA
>JAQFZW010000944.1:0-37140 GCA_034687055.1 Heteromurus nitidus | reverse complement strand
ATACATGGAGAGGAGTCTGTGTGCAAACTCCTGACCGATATAAAATTTAACATCGGGGCCGGTTGCCTCGTTAGTCATTTAAAACTTGAATACTTTGCATACTTGGTAATTGGCCGACAATATTCAAAATAGTCTTCCGACAACTGAAGCAAGGCGAAATAGTAAGTAGTAGCCGTTAAAGAATCTCTCCGCTCATCCCACGTTGGCAGCATGTAAATCCCTTCTTTCTCATTATTTTGGGAGAAAAATCGAATGCATAACGATTGAAGAATGATTGTGTTTCGTGCTATCATGAATCTATAAAAATCAAAGAAGGACGGAATGTATTTAAAGCTTACACAAACTTCGTGCGCGTAACTTTTTAATTGAGATTTACCTGTGTTGTAGCAACTGTTTCAAAATCTTATACGACAAATGTGCTCCTAGTCGACTGCCCATGAAGTATTCAGTGACCATTGGACCACCGCCGTCCATGTCTTCATCTCCTTCACCACTGGATGGGTCTGCAAAGCCACCATCCCTTTCCCAAGAAAAGAGCAGCGAAGTAACAAGTCTGAGCGCTTGATCTCCTTGCTCACCAATGTCCTTTAACTTTGTTGTGAGAAGGGATATAAAATGCCTTTGTTGCTGCAATTGAGGCAATCGGATTGTTAATTTTTGGTTCACCAATTCTCAGTTGTAGCAAGTAAGCACGTTGTGCTATTAATCCTAATCTTTTCATACCAAAAATAAGCTTCGAGGATCTACTTCTGCTAGTAAGTTGGCAATATCATCCGCTGCTGCCTCCAGATGCGAATGACTATTCCTTAAACGCCTCCAAAGTTTCAGTCTATGCCCTTCTTCCATAGTTGACTCAATGACGTCGATGATTTCAAAGTATTTCAACAACATTTGAAGTTGCAACATCCTGTCATCTGTAAACATGGGATAAACTGCTGACGCAAACCAAATCATGGAAGAAACTCCGCGTATTTACATTTTATTTTACAGAGTACGCCAATTACCTCCACCGTCAATGTTTTCAGGCACTGGAACACAATGTGGAAAGTAATACAAAGTCTCGAGAAAGTCGGTGGGTCGGAGAAATGAGATACGACTTTTCTTCACAACACACAACATCCTTGTGTTAGCTTCATAGAATAATCCTAACGGTTTTACCGTGTGCTACATTAAATTAGTCAAAACATTTATGAAGTTAAGATATTCATCCAAAAATGTAACATGTTTCTCCTGTTTTTTTAAATGTCTTACAATGTGATATTCCACGCAGCTATTGTAAAACATCATCCAATATTTCATGCACAACTCCCCGTAATCATCATCAGACAACTCAAAATCAGTTGTGGATGTAATGAATGCAATTTCTCTATCAACTATATTCATGGCAGTGATTTTCAGAGAATTCCAGTCTTGGTCGCTGACAAGGTCATCATCATCCTTCTTAAACATCTGCAATTACATAATCATAATCAAAGTTTGTTTTTGTATTATGCAGCAGAAAACTAAATTTAAAACAGTTACAGTTACGTATTTATAACTTACAGTGAGTGCCTGAATAATGGTGCATTTGCTGAAGGAAGATTTATTGAACACAAGATCCATGTAAAACTTTTTAGGGTCAACTGAATTATCCGTAATTGGCACGTCTGGCATGGGGAGTGGTTCCAATAACGCCAGATTAAATCTAGGATTTAAGGCTTCCTTTAAATTGTACGATTTCACATCCCACTCTATTTCCTCTTCGGGGTTGTTGACAAGTAGGTGCATGTAGTCCGAAGTGACGGTAAAATCAACAAGGTCACGTTCCTGATATATTCAATACGAGTCAAGCCTTTTTGAAAATATAATTCTTCTATAATCTGCATTTTTGTGTGTTTGCTGCTGATTATACAAACCTTAAAATCAATTCTTCTGTGTTCATGAAGTATAAACTGAGCTGCTGGTGGAATTGCTGAATTGGCTCCGGTAAAGTTCTGACCAAATCCCTTCACTACCGTATGAACTCTAAAACCATCGCCGGGAATATATATGACGAAAAATGGCAGCTCATCAGTGTTAACTGGCTGACTCGACTTCTTCAGGATCATACTGGAATCTATAAAAAGTTTTAAAATAAAATGACTGCGACTAAAAGTAATGTGATATTTCAAAGCCTGCATACGCAGTTCCCCACGGCACGTACCTGTAAAGCTACCATCAATCAACGTCCTATTCACGAAATCTTGATACAAGGACGTCCAACTTACAGCTCCTTGCAAGTTGCTTCCCATCCAAAGTTTTAAATGCCCATTCATCGCAAGCGTCACAAGAAAAAGTGCTTTAGATTTTTCCACTTTTCCAGTGAAAAAGGACATGCCAATTACTGCTTCTGATGACGTTCCGGAACCACTGAAAACCGATGGAATCATATAATTTTAAATCAAAGAGGCGCACATGTACAACAACAATTATACAATTTCCCAAGCAAGGCAACATTGAATAATACCGAAGAATGGATGGTGTAAATCCAGAGAAAAACCGGAGAAATACGTTGGATTGATTTAGGTCATAAACTGTGAGGACATCGTCCTTCGAAATTTTGAGCACTTGAACACTCCCGTTTTCATAAGACAAGGCAAAAAATGACTCGCCATTGCAAAGTTGTTGAGGATTCATTATGGAAGAAGCAGATTGTGATGGAGGATATAAAGCGCTTTGCACAAAGTAGCAGGTAGCACTCAAAGGAACTGGAATATCTGCAAAAATTTCACATGTCGGTGTTTAGAACAACATATATGAATTGCACATTTAAATAGGGAGTACGAATAATGAGTACACTTGTACACTTACTACTAGCATTTTCAACCAGACTAAAACTACGGAAGCTCATCTGCGGCTTGTTACAGATTTGATAAAAAATGGATGGCTTGTTGTTCCCGAGCGGTGTCTTTTCTGCAGGAAGCTTTAAAGTTTCAAACAAAACCAATTTAACTTCTTCAACTGAAATTTGAACATGATAAACCGTTATCAACATCAACTTGAAAATTTAAGTGAGGAACAGGAAGGCATCTTACATCAGGCATCCTCTTTGGATGAATGAATACAAATCTATGTACAGATGTGACTGTTGCAACAAGGATCACAATGTTTGTTTCCGTTTCCTGAATCGTTATGGGTCCAACGATGGGCGAGTTTTGGAATATATATCGCACCTATGAGTATTGCAAACAATGCATCTTTCAGTTAGGATATACGGAAATTACAACTGAAAACAACTTAAAAGTGTAATTAATTAAGAATATTTATTGTACACAATTTGTCATGTAGCGTACCTGATTATCAAATAAATTATGGTCCATCGATATTTCCGTAAGCTCTAAAGTGTCGTTCACTGTTCGCCTGAAATCAAGAGAGATAGGATTACTAAAGTCCATTTCATTACGTACAAAAATGATATGATATAATAAATGCTTTTAGTTAAAAACGCTCATACCAGTAAATGCATCGATTCTGCACAACGGACTTTGGAGGGGAACACTGCTTATAGGAAAAGCCACCTCCAAAATCTGAAAACTTCGTTCCTTGGAAAGTACTGTGTCCTCCACCTAACATTGAAGATATAAAATCAAGCATCAAATATAGTTGATAGACTTGACTGGATTCTTTTTTAGATTAAATTTTAAACTATAAACCTATAAGTTAACTACTATAATTAATAAATGAGATTAGCTGTTGGCTGTAATGTTAAAAAAATCTAATCTGTAAGGCGTTTACCTAGGTTCATGTCTACGTCCATCCATTTTCCAGGAAAGGGTTGATCTATGATCACCTCCCGAAATCCGGCACCATTAGACCCCATCTTTGAGCTGATTTAAATTGGCAGGCAGTTGCAGCTGATCAATGAAATTACAGTCACTAAAATACAGAGTGCACAATCAACAATATAACGCCACTGAGCGTGTTGACAGGTGACAGGAACTGAGCTATACAATGGACAGTGACAGTCAGTGACTGAAATGTCACCGACGGCCAACGGTATTGTCAAAAATCACTTCTTAATCATAACACATACAACATTATGCAAAATGCAATACACAAACGGACTTTCAACTTGTTCAACGGACGGGCTTAAATATTTAATGTTCATAAACAGGTGGTAGGCCTGAATAACGAACAACGAAAACGAAGGATAGACAAGTACAAAAGAAACTTCAAAGTAGCTCAGATTTATGCACTTTTAATTATACTATGATTTATATTATTAGTTCGCACTGTTAGTTCACTTAAAATATTCTATTTTGACTATTTAATATATTTATTATGTGCAAAAAATCATCTGCTGAAGATAATTAGAAAAATCGTATCCTGTAACTTTTTTGATGTATTTTATACGTTCCTAAAAGTTGTATTTGTTTTGTTGCATTTTTTTATGCATGAGGACAGGGAGCATGATGTACGTACGAGCTTATGCCGGAATGAAGCAAACCTCCAAAAGAGAAGTTCCACTTGAAGTTGACGGCTTCACATGGGGTCCGATGGGGTACACAAAGAGAAAGACGCTCTAATAATAAGAACAGATATAGATGCACATAATATTTCACAGAGGATTTTTAAGTACATTCTCTGCTGGTATTTTATCCGAATCGAATCCGTAAATTTTCGTATTTAATTGCCGATTTATTCTTGGTCATTAAAAATATCAGAGCCCTTGACAAATTTATTGTAGCTCGATATATGTTGCTAATAAAAATCTTTCTGGTCTTGCAATGCACTACCTCTTTATTAATCCCTTAATAGTAAGCTTCCTCCATGACCGATAATTGTTCATTAACGAATCGTCCTGTAAATTAGTTAAAAAATTACATGGAGCTTGGTTAGTAATAAGGAAAATGATTTTGAAATGTATAACAAGTGATGATGAATCATATTATTATATCTTATACCTTCAGGAGGAATTTGAAATTTAGGTCCTACTAAGCACTGGCTAATATGTGCATTTGCTCCAATAGTACATTGGGATGATAAGATACACCCTTCCACTGTTGCACCGGCTTGTATTACAACTCCGTCCAGGGCGATAACGTTAGTTACTTTAGCTTTCTCTTCGACGACGCAATTTTCCCCAAGAGTTGTTCCCCAAAGCTTAGTTCCCTTTGCAATTTTGCATTTACTTTTTGGGATTACTCCGTCTAAGAAGATTTCTTTTATCCAATCGCCCTGTGAGAATGATTTTTTTTCATATTTACAACCTCAAACTCCAACTTCGGTAATGCATTGTTTGAGAATTATAGTGGGAAAGAGATCAAACTTACCGACTTATTCGCCAATGCAAAACTTGTAATTGAATTTACGCGAATGCATTTAAATTTCGGCTGGATACAAGCATAATATTTAAACGAGTATTCTGAATCCGACGAAAACTGATTTTGAATTAGATACGAAAGAAATTCTCCTTTGAAGTTTATCAGACTTCTGAAATAAATTTTCCAACCCCAAAATTATTTTTAGCATATTCTAAATATATCATTAAGAACATTTCAAAGTTTACAAAAAATAAACAATTTACCTTTCTGAAGAAATGGCTACCAATTGGTTAAGCAAAGAGTACTTTATCAGGTAAACGTGAGTATCCGTGAGTCCTGTTAAAATCTTAGTATGAGGACAACTTTTCAAAGTTGAAACGGGAAGTTTTATTTCTTCGTCACAGTCTGCTTCCGAAGCCATAAAAACCAAATTGCTGGTACCAGGTTTTAAGCCCACGATGTCCCTTTCTGTTGGGAAATTTGCAAAAAAAAAATTCACAACTTTGTAAGAGAGGTTAATTTATTAAATAAAAGGTCGCTACCATTTTGAATTTTGCTTTTCGGTCCAGGTAGCTTAACATTTTCCGGAATTTGCAATGGAGAGAGAAATAAGGTCGTCAACGCTGAATCCTTGATTTCGTGGAAGTCAAACAGCTCGCGAAGAGGAATATCCGCAATTGTATCACAAGAAATTAATAGCGCATCTCTCTAATTTAATTAATATAAAAATGCCAAGGATGATCCATGTGCAATAAAAAATTCTTCCGTGTGCCTCTTTTAAAGTGACAATTTACCGTGATTTTCTTAGAGTTTAATGCAATACGAATAGATTCTGCCGTTCCAAAGTCCTCAGAGTCTTCAGGAACTGTCAAAATTTCCATTCCTGTCAATCCCAGCCGCTCTGCAATATTGCTCAGGGCTCTACGAACATCCTCCCGTTCTTGGATTATCACCAAAATATCTGGAAAGAACCAGCAAAATGACAATATTTTTAATATTACAACAAAATTAGCCTATTTAAGGCAACATATCGCTCATAACAAGCCATAATTACTTTTTTAAGCAAATTTCTTTATAGTACCTTTTCCTTTAAATCCAACAGCTTCCAAGGACTTCAACGGGTAGTAAATCAGTGGATTACCACAAACCGGAACTAGACATTTTGGAACTGAGGAGCCGATCAGTTGTGTCATCCGCGATCCTCGTCCAGCTGCCAGTACAACGCCCTGGATTTTCCCTTGATACACCATCTCTATCTCTAATTTCTAATCCAACTGTAATAATAATACTTCTGTTACTATTTTACTTTCCATACACCTTTAACTGAAAAGGTTCATTTAAAATGTCTGCACTGTACAATCCAATAAAATAAAAACCGTACTAGTACTATAAAATATTTCAGTTTGAAGTCCCGACCCAAGACACAAGAAGACGAATTGAGGAATTGAATGGTGTTCTTCCCTTATCTTTCTGCTTTAATTAAATTTTAGCTATATTCCTCCACACATTAAATATATGGTGTGCATTTAAGTGCAATGTGTATGATCAATATGGTGCAATATGTGTGTTGATTTGCAAGAGAAAAAGTTAGACAGAACTCAAAACATCAACATAAACATTGCAAACAAACCCGACATATAAATATTGAGTATCCAATTGTATGCATGCATCTTTTGGTTTGTCGATGAGCCTGCAGCTGTTTGGGGCATCGCGATAAGAGTCAGAAGCTGCAAAGTCTTTGTCTCCAAAATAATGCTTGGACGCAGAGAGTCTGGGAGCCTGTGGATTGATTGAGATTTTGAGATTGAGGATTGACGGATTATTATGTTGGTTTATAATTCTCAAAGAATTGCCAAAAGACCAAATGAATTTAATTGGAAAGACAAAGACGTGTCCATTTTCCGATCGTGAGTTGAGGTGTCCCAATCAACCGGGCTCAAAAATGCCAGACCCATGTCAATATTCCATGAAATCATATTTGTTTAATATGATAATCACACTGCTGGTGGTTTTTATGTTGGTAAATTTATTTGTGATGAGGATGGGATTTGGGATTGTACTGATGGCAAACAAATGATTTGTTTGGACAAGCAAAATGTGATGGTTTAGAATGGAGTTGAAAAAGTGTGTGCACCTTTTACTTTGGTACCGACGAGGTCAACTGCAGATGGTCTTCCGATATCAATATGTTATCGATATAAATACTCTGTATGTGAATCTCTACAGGCCCGAATAAACGTGGTGAAAGCAAACAAACATTCATCATCGCATCAAACAAGCATTGAAATTGAGAGAGGAAAGCGAAGAGAGTTGATGTGAAATATGGGTTGATAGAGGAAAAGGCTAAAATAACAAAATTGTTGAACAAAATACTTGTTAATTAATACTAATGTACACTTTTAAAATTTTCTCATGTCCATATGAATTTGACGTTTTCCATGAATCCAATTTCTGCACGAAAACTGGGATTGGGATGTCGATTAAATTCCAGTACGAGAATACTACGACGTACCAAAAAAAACCTTCATGGTGCAGGTGCAAGTTACTTTTTATAAATACATTTGATATCCAGTCATAATCGGATTGAGCTTGGTAAATACAAGAATAACAGTTAGCCTTGCTGCTATCGGGATCTGTCATTGTCAAAATGTTTTTAAAATCTGTGTATCATCAATGCCATCATTATGGATGTCGGAGGAAAGAGGAAGGGAATTCGCACAATATAAAATGGGAAACCCAAAGCCAAGACATATCACAACAAATAAATAAGAGCGATGTTAATGTTACAAGGACAAATATATATTGTTGAAATGTAATCAAGGCTCTATGTTAACATAAATAAGGGTGTCCGTCTGGAAAAACAATCAATACTGGACAAGAATTTCACGTAGTTTCACCAAATTTGTCAAGACTGAAACGGGGCAAAATGAGATTCGCTATAATTTTACTCGGCTTGTGTGCCGTTATTGGGAGAACATTTTCCCAAGAATGTGGTGGAAATGAAGTAAGAACATTTTGTCATTATAATTTGGGAATAATTACTTCTAATATTCTGGATAATTTGACTCGAACATTTTTAATCCTTTCCCTACAAAATATAGTTTCTGTGTGAAGAAAGCGGCGTCTGCATTCCAGATAATCGGGTAAGATATTATTTCATAGTTTAACTAGCTTCTTAAACTTCTTACAATTAATACAAATCAATGCCAACACGAGTACATTTCTTACGATTAGAGGTGCGATGGCATTGCAGATTGTGCTGGCGGGTCAGATGAGTTCAACTGTCCGTCAACAACGACCACCGAGTGTCCCGGGGTAAATAAATTGTTATTTGGTCCACAGTAACCGAAGGGGAAAGTACTAATTCTGTCTAAATCAATTCATTTCTTCTTTTTTCCGAATATTTAGATGGTATGCGCGGAGTCTGGTACTTGCATTCCAGCATCATGGATTTGCGACGGTAAGCATTCGAAGAATTCAAAACAAATTAAGATTAGGCTTAAAATTAATTGTTTTGTGAAAAAACTATGTTGTACTCGGATTAATCTATAACTGCATTATGAGTAATTAATCCAATTTTGATTTAGGCTGGGATGACTGCGGAGACGGCTCCGATGAGCAAGGATGTGCAACCACTTCCACCACTCCATGCTCTGGGGTATTTATTGCTTATTGTTCTAATTTTTATATGCATTTCAATCATCCAAAAGTCAAAAAAATTATCTCCTTACAAAATTGGTTTTCTAGTTCACATGTTCTAACACTGGGGAATGTATTCCTGGGTCATGGATTTGTGACGGTAAGTATTTGAAAAATTCAAAAACAAATTATAATTAAAATTACACAAGTTCTGTAAAACTATGTTGTACTCGGACAAATTTACTAATAATTCAATTTTGATGAAATAGGCTGGGATGATTGTGGCAATGGCGAAGATGAAATGGGATGTGCAACCACTTCCACCACTCCATGCTCTGGGGTACTTTTACATTCCAAGATCATTTCGAACCTTTATGCATTTTCTAATTATATGTCTCACCTCTCACCGTCTCGATATTAACGCCCATAGTACGTGTGTGCTTCTGGAAGATGTATTAATGAAGATTGGATTTGCGATGGTATAGCAAAATTGCATTAACCCATATTTTAATTTACGAAGTGCAATGTAATTGAAATGAAATTTAAATGAACAAATTAATTGAAATAAGGCGATGATGACTGCCAAGACTGCAGTGACGAATTAGATTGTGGACCCTGCGACGGATTTATGTGTCCATGTGGAAAATGCATTAGACAAGATCAAACCTGCGATGGTATAATTGCACATCATGATTTATCATTACCTCAATCTCTCAACACTTTAAAATTTTGTTTAAGCCCCAATTGAAATCCTTTTAACTTGTATGACGAATTTTCAATAACAGGAAGAAACGACTGCCACGATTTTGCGGACGAAACAGAAGAGGTAGCTACATGTATTCAAACACTTACAATTAGTCATTTCCCCAAAAATGCCTTAAATAACTCTTGCTTAACATGAGAAAAATTTCTCTTTGAAATAGGCTTGTCCATGTTCCGATAATGAGTTCAGATGCCCTAATCAAGACGGCTCAGAAATGCCAGGAGCATGTCAGTGTTTCACTAAATCATTACATTATAATCAACATTTATTTAAGGATGAGACTGTTTAGAGCCCACAATGGTTGTGTTGTTTGCAGGCATTCCGGAAGAATTTGTTTGCGATGCAGAAGGAATTTGGGATTGTCCTGATGGTGAGCAAATAATCTGCTATTTTTAGTCATTTGTGAATCGGATAAAGAATTTTTTTTTGAATTATATCAGGATCTGATGAGGCTAATTGCACAAGATCTGGTGATGTCGATATCAACAAGCTCACGGTGATTCGCCATCGTCCGGAGACTGTGAAAGCCCACAAAGTTCGGAGTCTGATGGTAGCTGCAGCAATAAAAGAGGAGGAGAAGAGACTCGAAGAGAAGCGACGATTTGGAAAATCGAAAATTTAAGCGTTTTGAAATGTTAACTTGGTCTGCTTCGGTGTTTTTAGGAAGAAAAGTGGAAATTATACCATTTTTGAGTTACGAAAACTGTTTTCATTATTTTAAACGTTGTAAAAAATAATTTGGTCCGGTATGAATAAACGTCTGGTCATTAAAACTATATAATCCACGTCAGCACATATATGTCGTCCATAACGGGAAACACGTTCACGCCCCCTATTTTGACATATGGCATGAGTTACTCTCCTTGTTGAACTTCATGCAAAAATAAGATTGGCACATATCAATGGATTTTCATAATCACCAACTCACAAAACCTTACCAGACATCCATGAAATAATATCCGTAAATTATTTATACATTTCTCGTTGCATAAATAAGTTCAATTGCCTGAACACTTATAATTTCCGTTGTCACATCATGGATGGAGATTGCAAGGAATTGACACAATGGGAAATCATGTAGATACCGCAAGAATACGAGTAATGTTACAAGGCAATGATGTAATATTGTGAACAATGCAATCAGGAATTATTCCGTTTTTATATAAATTTGTCCTTGTTCTTCCTGGAGAAGCAATCAATATACTGAACAAAAGGTGAAAGGTGATCGGTAAATTAAATCGGATATATAAACGGGGTAAAATGAGATTCGCTATACTTTTATTGGCCATTTGTGCCGTTATTGGGGGAACAAATTCTCGTAAATGTAAAGGAAATAAAGTAAGAACAATTTTCTCATTTTGAATTTAATTATTCTCAAATTCCTTATCTTCTTGATAATTTATATCAAAGCTGATAATTTTTACTCTTTTCCCCACACAAATGTAGTTTCTGTGCGAAGAAAGTGGCATTTGCATTCCTCGTAATCGGGTAAGATCAAACTTGATAATCATTTCCTTCTTTCCTTCAAATTCTTACAATCAAAAGACTCAAATTGAGTTCATTCTTTAGAGGTGTGACGGAGTTGCTGACTGCGCTGGAGGTACAGACGAACTCAACTGCTCTTCAACGACGACGGCGACGACGACGACGACAACGACCAAACCGTGTCCCTGGGTAAATAATAAATACTATTTCGCCAATCATTTACTTCTCTCAAAATAAATTATTTTCTTAATTTTTTCTCGAAGATTCGTTTTGTTGTATTCACATGTACTTACAAATTTTTACGTAATTCCCATTGAACGGTTGTTGTAAGTATTTAATTAATAACATAAAATTTAATGATGGGTTATTTCCTCAAAAACTATAGTTTGCATGTGCAGACAGTGGCGTGTGCATTCCAGAGAATTGGGTAAGTAGTTCATCTATCAATTCACATACACGCATATGTGATTAAAATTGAGCTCGGACTAATTAATATGTTTGCATAATCAAAGGATTGTGATGGTATAGTCGATTGTGCTGACGGGTCTGATGAAAAAAACTGTCCACCAACAACGACCACGACCACGGAGTGTCCCGGGGTAAATCCTACCTGTCTAAGCATATCGTTCGTACCGTCAATTTACAAACAAGACCATAATATAGAATTATCTCGTTTGAAAATAATTTTCTAGTTTGTGTGTCACGACTCTGGTAAATGCATTTATGGATCATGGGTTTGCGATAGTATGTGCATAGTAAAATTTAAAAAATAAAAAAACCGGAAAATGCCATAAAATATAAATATACACAAATGCTTATCAAATCGGGGTAAAATTCCAGCTTGGCCAGATTGCGAAGACAATAGTGATGAACAAGGATGCGCAACTGCCTCCACCACTCCGGAGACTGTGAAAGCCCACAAAGTTCCTAGTCTGATGGTAGCAGCAGGAATAAAAGAGAAGAGACTCGAAGGGAAACGACGATTTGGAAAATCGAAAATTTAGGCGCTTTGAAATGCTCAATTGGGCTCCGTCCACGGTTTTATGGAAATTATACCATTTTAGAGTTAAAAGCTGTTTTCATTGTTTTAAATATTGTAAAAAGTAATTTGGTCATGTAAAAACGAATAAACGTCTGGTCATTGAAACTATATACTCAGAATTGCCCATGTACCATGTTCAGATAATGAGTACAGATGTTCCCGTTGTTTGTCGGAGTCGAATGTTCCGGGAACCTGTCAGTATAAATCTGATCCGCCGAGATTAATTTGAAACATGTTTTTGGTAAATCAGGAAGTCGAATTTTTCCTTATTTTTGTAGACATTCCTCAGGAGTTTGTTTGCGATGAAGCTGGAATATGGGAATATCCAATTTTTTGTATAAGCCATTTATGAATGTTGGATAAATTTAACCTGATATATGCCAGGAGCTGACGAGGCTAATTCCACAATGTCTCGTGATATCGAAATCAACAACCTCACGGTGAACCTTTATGGTCAGAGACTGTGAAAGAGCAAAATTTGGGGTATGGTGCATGCTGAGGAAATGAGGAAGGAGATGAAGAGACTCGAACCAAACGAAGATTTGGGAAATCTAATTAAAGCTTTCCTTTGCTTTGCATGCTCTTTTTCTAGAAGCAAAGATGGAAAGAACATTATTTTGGAGTGTACAAAACTGTCAGAAATGAATAAAACTTTGATCAGGTGTGGATAAAGTCAGCCGCTGAAACTAATATATGTAGATACAAATGCTAAACATTTATTATCACGACTGAGCCACCGCTTTGACACATGTCAGACGATACTATCCTTTGTTCAAGTTCATGCTTAAACATGCTTCATGGATTTTGGATCGTTATCATTAATGGATTTTCCTAAATATTCACAAAACGCAACTGTGTGATGTAAATCCAGACATCGATGTAATATTATCCGAAATCTATGCATTCGAACGACATTGATTTTAAAGAAGTTATTTCACGCAGCAAATGAGATTAAAATTTGCACGTTTATCTCATGCATGGATAAAGCTGTCAAGTACTTCATTCGCTGGATTGCGTATATTTTGGTTTATCATGAAGGAGACTGCACACAATTAATTATTGTCAATGTGAATGTGATGCATTATAAGTTCTCTTGGATTTCAAGATGTATGTTATTTTAACTTGTCGTTAGTAAATTCTGGCTAATCAACACTTTGAACGCATGACTAGATTGCATCTGCAAATGCGTCATTATTTCATACGTATTTTTAAATATTTAGGGATAAATATTTACGTATGTCCCTCCGCAAAACAATTGAAATATCTTAACGGTTATTTAAACAGCGCAGCCATACGAGCTAACAAGATCGTTTTATTCTTGCTACATTTTAAGTTGTATTTATGATGCATACTTCCACAGCTATCAAATTGGTTTTAACGGTGGCCTTCATTGGGGTCGTCCATACTCAAGAGTGTTCAGATAAGGAGGTACTGATCAAACACGAAATTTAAAAAATATTCCCCTATAAAACTTTAATTAGCATTATTTCTTTCGTCGTACTTGGTAGTTTCTGTGTGCAGAAAGTGTATCAACATTTTTGCATTCATTGTAAATTTCAGTTCACGTGTAATGATGGTAAGTCCCGCACCCCTTACGCACATCCGAATTTAATAAATCTTGGCGTTTAAATTAATGATTCAAATTTACCATGAATTTATGTCTAAAGGATTCTGTATACCTGGAAGCTGGCGTAAGTACATTAGAAATAGTCAAGTTATCTTTATATGTTGTATATTATATTCATAATGTTGTACAGTATAGTCATCACTGACTTTCAAACATTCAATCTTCTCCTGTGATTTGCAGAGTGTGATTCTTATAGCGATTGCTTTGGAGGTGAAGATGAGGCAAATTGCCCTTCTACGTCACCATCGCCTTGCTCGGAAACAGATGTAATTTTTACATACAATGCAACGTTAATCAGTGATTAATACTAAATTATTTGTTTTAAAAATTTGTTAATTTCCTTTATTGTTTCAGTTTGTGTGTAATAACGGTAAGTTTTCTTTGCCCGATTGATGTGCTAAACATATGCCAATTAACACCTGAATTGATGTTTTTGTGAGTACATGATCTTCACTTGGAATGCTACAATTGAGTTAATTTCTGTATTTAGGAATTTGCATTCCGGATTGGTACGGTATGTGAAAAACACAAAATTTTCGTTTCAAATCATAAAAAGAAATAAATTTGCTTTTAAAAAATGAGGAGCTTCAATCTAAATTTAGTATGTGACGGCCACCCAGACTGCTCGCAAGCAGAAGGCTTGTCAGAAGACGAAGAAGGCTGCGAGTGTGACGGATTTCTGTGCCCGTCTGGAAGATGTATTGGCTGGGATTGGGTTTGTGATGGTATGAAAAAAGTGGAACCTTTAAGTACTTCATTTCCGTTAATTGTGAGTGCACAAACCGGAAAGTTAAATTTTATTTGCTTCCGGTATGTATTTAAGGTATAGACGACTGCACTGACAATAGCGATGAAGTAAGTAAATTGGGTTCAATTCAATTGTTCTTTGCTCTGCTCGAAAGCTATAAAATTCAAAATGAAACTAACTTAATTTTGTACATGTATAATATGTATATGTTAGATATGTGAGACAAGCGCAAAGGTCTTTCGCCACGGTAGAAAAGCGAAGCTGATACGAAGACGAAGCAGTAACGATTCCAATTAAACTCTGATTTCCAATGACAGAACACGAAAAGTATCTTCATATATTCCAGTTCAGAGTTCATGACGAATTGCTAATAAATCTTGACGTTTAAATTTAAACGAACAGCATCCGCGAAACAATCACCCGTGCTTGTGCTCATTGTAACTGGCAGAATTCAGTTGCATCTAGTGTGAAATGAAATTCATGTGGCGTTTCGCATTTTTTGTCAGTTTCATAAACTGGGTGACATTGTCTTGTAAGTTTGTGTCGAGCCTCCCACTAAAACCCGACTAGTATCAAGGTACATTTGATTTGTAATAGTGTCATGCGTAGTAAACGTGGAAGATATACAGAGAAAGCTGAAATGCACACCGAGTCGAGATTGCCGACTTCAAATTACAGAACGCATAAAGCACCTTGTGATATGACTTTCAGCAAATGCTATATTTAGTCTTATCAACGTGGAAGAAGTATATATTCGTTAGGATGAAACGACTTGATCGACACCGAAGAAATCAATCTCCTCTCGTCATGTCATTTCCCCGTAACTTGACCCAGATATTCATATCAACAAATCAACAATTTCTGGCATTTATATTACAATAGACTGCCTTATTTCTTTAGCATTTATCTAGTATTTACGAATGATGCTTCACAATAAAAATTATAAACGCTGTTCTACTTATGAACGTACGTGTTGGAACATAAACTCTAGCCTTTTTGCACCGTAGCGAAAACGTTCGAAGTTACACATTTTATGAGACTATGTCAAGGTCCACCTTCACTCAAAGAAGTTTTCCGGATTTTCTGGATTATGTAGAAAATAGAAAAAGGTTCTACAATATAAAAGGAGGCTAGTGACAACGTAACATTTATTCCAAAGTTAACTGTGTAGCACTCGAGACTCACTTTTGGACGAAAGAGAAAGATGAACTTTATCGCGTTAACGTTAGCTCTTGCGACAGTGGCCACCGCCACTGCAGCACCATCTCAGGACCAGGACTGCGAAGGATCTGACGTAATTACAATTACTTGAAAATATACGTTATTTTTCTTTAAATGTAATGTACTTCAACATTTTTGCTTCGGTCGGTTTCAGTTCAAGTGCCCCGCGGGCAATTGTATTCCAGCATCTTGGATTTGTGATGGTAAGTGTCACTTTGAGCACTACTCCGCAACCTGTCAATTTTGACAGTAAAAGAATTTAGTAAATGTTTCGGTTGAATGTTTACCGTTGAAGGAGACAACGACTGTACAGATCTGAGTGATGAGCAAGACTGTCATTGTGATGGATTTGTGTGTCCAAGTGGGCGATGCATTTACCCCGACTGGGTTTGCGATGGTGAGAGAAGCTCCAACTTGTAACTTTTGGAGTAATTTATAATTTTTTTACAAAATTACTTTTGAAATTTACGAACATGTCTTTATAGGTGATAAAGATTGTGATGACGGTGCCGATGAAGAAAACTGTTCTTCCACATCATCCACACCATGCTCGTCTGGGGTAGCTTGATGTTTTAACCTGAATCTGAAAGTTGTTTTTTAAAAAAACTTCCGTTTCTTATCAATATCTACCAATTGCATTTTGAATGTTTCAGTTTATCTGTCCAAACACTGGAAGTTGTCTTCCAGACTCGTGGATTTGCGATGGTAAAAGAATTATAGCAGCCCTATGCAAACAATGAAATTGAGATAATTTTTGTTGTCTTCAAAAAATTACTTTAATTACTGTAGGTGAAGACGATTGTGGAGATTTTTCCGATGAAAGTGAGGAGGTATGTAATTGTGAAACCTGAGTTATTACAATAAAATATTAAATTAATAGTCTGTAATTGTTATTGGCTTAATTCGCTCAAAATTGTAGGCGTGTCCTTGTGTTGATGACGAAGTACGTTGTCCCCGCTCACCAGACTCAGAGTTTCCTGGAGCTTGTAAGTTTTTAGATCACGCAAAAAGAAAGAATGAAGATATAAAATTTCTACTGACAGAGTTGATGGCTTTCTACATATCTTGTTCTTGTATATTAGGCATTCCTCCAGAATACATTTGTGATGAAGAAGGTATCTGGGATTGTGACGATGGTCAGTTTGTAGCTCGATTCGATCATATATTCAGTTATGCGTCTGCGTATCGAGTACAGTTTGGCGATGACTTTAAAAATTTGAATGAAAAATATATTTCAGGATCTGATGAAAGCAATTGCACGTCCTCGTCTCAAGAGTTTGATGCCAACTCTCCTCGTTACAGACCGGAGACTATCAAGGCAGCCAAGGAACACAAATTATCCAAGTCGGCTGGCAAGAAAAGTAGCAAGAGTAAGCACTCCATCAGAAAATTGACTCGAAGGGGTGCAAAGATTTAAGACGTTTGCACTCAAAGTAATATTTATTTAATGTGTATACCAAATAAAACCGATTAAAATTGGCAGTTAATAAACACAGCTAAACTACAAAAATTATTTGAATATAGTTGTTTACGTAGTGTGACAATGCGACCAGTAAGATGTTGCCTCGTGTTTTATTTAATTTATTCTCGTGTTTCCATTTACTCTGCATAAAAATCCATCAAGAGCGATTTCGAACATTTGGGCAGAATAGCTTTTTGGATATGCTGGAAGGAAGACATGAAGGGAACCACACGCTGAGAATGAGTTCAGTTGTCTCCAGTACAAATGTGCCAGGCTCAGAGCTCTGTCAGTATTCATTTGGGGATAATTTGGGTATTTTGGATCTTCAGTTTAAATTGAAGTTCAATCATTCAAGTTATCTTTAGCTTTTGCTGGCATGTCTCAGGAATATAAATATTTGTGAAGATAAGGGAATTTATGGGATTATAGATTGGTCTGCAATCTGTTCTAGAATGTTCAAGTCCTTTTATAGGAATACATATTTAATATTTATGGTTTGAATGAGAATATTCTGAGCTTATAGAATTACAGTCCTTGGACTAGTCTAAATTCTAAGTACGTACAACGAAACAATGCTAAACATTTCCCAAGTTATCTTCTATTCAGGTCAAGCACATATCGCTTTAGTACAATTCTGCACAACCATAATATATACACTCGCACACTCCCATGAAAAATCCTACACATTTTCGGCGACTCGATCACTGCTTCTTGTTGTCAACTCATCCACGTCCACAGGATCACTCACTGAACTCAAAGTAGTATTCGAGGCAGTAATGGCATTTGAAGAAATTGCTACCTGTGGATCACTTGATTCTGCTTCTCCGTCCATTTCTCGTAAACTACTATCTCCTAGATTATTGTCATGTTGGAAGGATGCTTCCGATTCGGACGTGTTGGGCAAACTAGATTTCAAAGAAGAAAGAGGATACGACTCTTCCAACTTTTGGATACTGTTACTACTTCCCTCTTCAGAATACGTTTCAAGGGGAAGGTTAACTGCAATTGGCATTATTGGAATATAGTTCGGGACAGCTTCTACTCGGGAGCTGACCGACTGTAGCTGAAGCTCTACAGTGAAAACTGTTGACTGCCCAACAGCAGTCGGAGTAATAGGCTCCAATCTACGCGCCGGCGGTGTCATAACGGAATATGGAGGTGGGTAGACCACTTTGTTATGACAGCATTCCGAATAAGGCGGAGGCAAATCGTCAAAATAGCCCAGATTTTGAGTTCCACCAGGTGCACCTGTATTTTGCTGGAGAAAAATTATGTTCTTGTACAATCATTTTGCAATAAACTTAAATGATTATATTACAAGCTTTTAAACTTACACGTGCATTTGCATTACGGACTTCCTCCGCCCGTCGAACTGCTCCTCTCCTGGCCACAACCCGTCCTCTTCCTCCGGAAGGCGTTCCCTGTGAACTTGGAATTTCCGAATCAGGACTAACGCTAAAAGGACAAAATAGTATTTCCAGTGCGACAGGACACCTTCCTCTATTTCTCCACCCCTCCCGAAATTCCTGCCTTGTGCAGAATAAGAGAAATACGACAAATGGAACAAACACACAGAAGATTATAAGCAAGAGGATAGTGATGAGGAAACGATCTTCTTGATAGTCACGACAAGTATAGCCGTCGCAACTGCTGTCCTCGTGATCCTCATTCCCTTCGTCACCATCATCCTCTTTCTTGCAACTCATCTCAACCAGCTCGTCAAGATTACAGTAGAATCCACAGTTTGGATGATTATTGCATCGGAGGGAGCTCCCGTATTCATCCTTTTCCGGAATGCAGCGAAACAGAGATTGTCTCGGGTCAGGTTCTGAAATGGAGGAATCCCCTCCGAGTCTTTTCAAATTATGCGAAGAGTAGCATCGACCTGTTGTTCCTCCACAGCAGAAGTGGCCCCGGTTTTGGCATTGTTGACAATTTGCAGTTTCTGCGGACGAATGTTTTATATAAAAAATGGGTGAAACTATCGCCAAGAGCTCCAAAACGACACAAAAGGCTGAAGGCTGAATAATTACCGTAATAAATGGTAACTACAAGTGAAGCAGACATGTTCGACCAGTCTCCAACGGCAGAAACGTTGAAATGTGTTGCTCCATCTTTGAAATGGTCAACAGACTGGAAGTTATCGGAGGAGTAATCCTTGTCGATGCAATGCATTACTTCCTTTAATGTTTTAATTAAAATTTATTTACTGCCGTATCTTCTGTTAAGCATAATTAATCATATAGTAAATGGCATATATAAAAAAATCACGTACTCTATTTATCTCCAAATGAGGAAAATCAACACCTCCATTCAATCCGCATCTCATCCTCTCAACGACAATGTTGAGATAATACACCCCTTTGGTCTCCGGGTCCACATCAAATTGAAACAGGGAACGGTTAGAAGTCAAGCTAAACGCTATGAAAGGCTTCGATTTTGGATGCAAGGATTCCTGGGTGATGATTCTTGAAGATGGAGAGGCTCGTATGAAATTAGTGTTGCGAGCGACCGGATTAGGTTCAGTTACTTGGAACTGATTAAAGTTAACAAATCCACTTATCGTCCTCTCTGGAGACCTATTTGCTCTAAATTCTTTATTTAAGTTGTAAAAAAGGGGACCAACATGATCCGTTGCTTTCGAGCGACTATGGCTTTGTCTTGAAGGGAGCAGTTCAAATGGAAAAAGTGAACCCCTGTTCCGAACACCTACAGGAGCAATGTCTCCAGACCTAAATCTCAACCCACTTGTTGCATTACTATGATTTAAATGATCCAAACTTTCCATATACTGTTTCAAAATATGGTGCACAAACACACTGTCCGAGTTTACTCTTTTAAATCCTGACAGAGGATTAGGAGGAGCAGAGTTGCTATTTCCTGGTGAGATGATGCAGAACGCGAACAGGGCAACTGAAGTAATGGAGAACGGAGATGCCATGATTGTAGCGAAAACACGTTTAGCACAACAGGTCGCTGCCCACCGTAGAAACGTTATGGCACAAAAGACAAAATGACTTCGTGAGTTCCACAAATAAGTATATCACTGAAATTTGATTCTGAAGGAATTTATATAGCTTCTTTGACCAACAACTAGATTTCAATTAACCTTGCCCATACATTATTCTTGAAGTATACATTTTATTAGCCGTAAAATTTGCTTTGAATGATCGATATCATCGATAATACACATGAAGACTCGCACGAAATTTCATGCAAGTAAAATGACAGAGACGTGTATACTTTTTATTGCAAATTTTGATGGGACAAACATAAAACTGGGTACTATAGCCGTTAAGGATATTATTTTGCACTATTTCACAACGTATTTGAACCTCAAAAAGACGGTATACATTAAATAAGAGGAAACATGTCATGTACTTTGTCTTACCACGAGTGGGCATGGAATATGAAATATACATTTATTAGCATTACAGTTACATTCATGCGATCTGCTCTAGATTCCACATTTGGCCACCTTTTCTCATTGGTTTCTCCGATGTGAACGGAGAGAAGGTGCTATTTTTTCCAGATAATGAAAACTTGTTCTCCCTTTGTTTGCAGTTAATCCTAATCTCTTGTTTACAGAAAAGAAAGACTACAAAATGCATAGGATAAAAGCAGGTATATCATATTCAATAATGTCTACTGTGACACTTTTACTTTTCTGGTGAATGATGGATGATTCACATTCACAGGTTAAATGAGTTTGGGTTACTTTGCTCAATACGTCACTGATTAAACTAGATATCATGGTTCTGGTTCAAATATATGTATTTGTATATGAGAATTTTTATCTTGTTGGATAAAATGCCGGGATTATTGATGTGTTACTTTTATGAACGTTTATGCGAATGCAAATGGTATGGATGTTGTCTTCAAATTGCCATAAACTGCTCCATATAGTTTAGGCTCAGCGTTTAAAAGAGATCTTCTTCTCGACGTTCCTCCTGATACAACTCCAACGGTTGCTTTTATCGATCGATTGCAATGCATTCGTGATAAATAGGTTCATGGAGATGTTCAAAGAAAGAGATATCCTTTATATGCGTGGATGTATGCATGCATTTCTCTCATATACGTACATCGAAATTCGCAACTTTACGCACTATAGCTATTATATTATGCTTTTATCGTCCCATGAACACTTTTTATTATGAGCGATGTTTACCTACTTTCCAAATAAATAAAATATAAACAAGATGGTCAAAGAAATTCTCCAAGCTTGAAAAACTGGGAAACTCATGGAGAAACTTGGGCTGAGATTTATGGTCCAAAATCGAGATGAAATCATTCGACAACCAAAACAAGTGTTACTCTACATCCGTTTAATAAATTTCAGAAAAATCGCTCGATTCCAATGGAATACAGGTGTAGTCGTGCTCTATATATCTGTCTTGGTTGATGCATACATAATGAACGCATTCAAGGACTCTTCAATTGTTATTTACGTATGGGACCTTGACTTCCTCTGGAAGGTCGTCGTAAGAAGGAGGGGCATCCTAGAATTTTAATTTTGAATGAAATTAAAGGATTTGTGGATACAAATTGAAATGTGGAGAAGTGTTATTCACTTATTAGTTTTTAGATTTTACCAGGTTCACAGGCACTGTTGAAATGACATGGTGAACTTGTCCATTATGCTCGACGTTGTTGTTCCTATCAAAATCTCCGAAGACGGTGGATGTCGGAGCGTGGTGAGCACTCGCCTTCCGGTGGTACATCAAAATGATGATGAAGGCAATCGGAATGAGAAGGAAGAGGAGTCCAGTCATGACTAACATGAGCAAATATTCGAAATTTGACCAAGCACAGGAGCCTGAAATGCATAAAAGATCATTATTGATCATATTTATCAATCCAAATCGGTTCTCACCATTCTCCATTTAATTTTTTTGGAAATCTATTATAGACCTGTATCATATGATGAATAATGTGTTCCATTAGAATTCCACCTTGTTGCACACGCTTGGTCGGTTTCATCGTAGTTACAATTTGGACCGCAATTAGCAACCCCGTTGCAAAATAGGTCTTCAGGTATGCATCTGCTGGGTCGTCGCCTGTCGTCGTCGTCGTCGTCGTCGTATTCTTCAGAGGAGCCTCTATCCCTATCGTCATAATTGGCGCAGTAGCAAGGGAGCATTCCTCTCGGACAAGATTTGTGCGAATTTGGGGCGGATTCTTTAAATTATGGTTATGTAAAACAATAAATGTTTAATTATGCTAAATTTAATAAGAATCAGGACGATTTTGTACAAAAAATCTGCAGCTTGTTTAAATGTTTACCAATATCATAGAAGAAAGTCACTAAAATTTTCGCATTGGAGTGTGTCCAGTTCCCTCGCAGAACAATGGAAATGACACTAAACCTCTTTTTGAATTCCAGATAAGGGATTTGTGTTAGGGAGACGTTTTGCTTCCATTCTTGATTCCGTTTCACAAAAACCCGGTTGTTGTTGTACGAATTATCAAACGGTTCGAGATCATGGTCTCTAACCAAAGGACGTTCTTCAATTTCCACATAATCTCCAGGTGCCAACTCTAATTCCAGGACAGCAACGCTCACGCCCAAGTTTTCGAAAGCAACAAGGTCATGCGCTTGTGAATTATCGTAGTATACAACTTCATGATAATGGTCAACGTCTTGGCTATAATGGAAGGAGTCTGGGTCTGGAAGGTGAAGGATTCCTTGGGAGTGTATTTTGCTCAATTTTACAGCGTCAGGACTGATGGAAGGATAATGTGGCCTTCCTCCTGCGTTATTTGAATCGTGGATTAAGGAAAATGAACATGACTAATCACTAATCTTAATTATGGTCCATGGTCAAAAGTGATGAATTTGAAAAATTGCTCAATGTTAATTACCATTTTGATTGTCGTTAGCCTTTGAATTACTAACGATGCTTGCGAATGCTAGCAAAGTTAATATAAAGAGGAATCCAGTTTTCATTTTGCCTCAGGAATTGTTATATTAAATTCTAAATGGTTCCTCTCATGTAATTTTTGCCCACAATTTTGCCAAATTTCCAATTTGCACTTTAGACTAGCAAAGCGCAGTAGAGCAGACTGGGCAAAGAATGTTGACATGATGCGCATTCGACTATTTTCGCTATAAAATATTATCATATTATCATCGTTTACGTAATTGAGCATTTGATGGTTATCTAAAGTCATATTGTGCTGATATCCGATGCTTCATCAGCAGATGTGGCGACTGACAAACCACATATCTCATAAAACAGAAAAGCTGCTCAAATTCCCATCATTCGTTGCACGAAGTCGCTCTGCTCATAAAGCTGGAACTACGATAAACTATATGGTCATTAGTCGTTGTAACATTAATGCGCCCTCGGACCGTTCAAGTGTTCGTGAATTATGGGGAGGATAATCTGGATGTAGATTAGATGTTTATGCGTAAGTGCAAAACAAAGCCTTTTGTTTTTCATGTCACGACTATAAAACGTGAAATTTTTTCTAAAAATGTATGGCATGTTGTCTTTGAACGACAAGAAAAGATATATCGCCATAAAAGTTTATCTTTGGGTGTCATAAACGATCAAAGTTTATTTGTCAATTTTGTCCCCTTCCCTTCATTCCACATCAATAATTGCTAAAGTCGTCGAATCCAAAATCATCAAACTCGTTTTCATTAACCACTTCCTTTTCCTTCTTGCTCCGTCGATGATGGCGATGCTTATGTTTATGCCTGTGTCTCTTGGGTGGCTCCACCTCCACCACCACTTCCGATTCCACTGGTTCCGCAACGGCCTTGAACTTAATGATCCGCTGACCATACCGAACAATCGGGCCGCTGTAAAGTCGATCAATTACTTGACGCAAGCTGGCAAATCTCAACTTTTTCGTTGTCAACCGTCTCTTTTTCAAATCCAATTTATCCATTGTTGCCTCGTCCTCCTCGTACTCTTTAATTTCCCTAATGCAGTTTTCAAACTCAATGTCCTCGTCTTCGTTATACTTTTCAAGGTCAGCTTCAGTCAAGTGAGCTCGTTCCCGTAAAAAGTCGACGAGTCTCGTGCCAAGCGTGGCGACACCGGGAAGGGCGGTGACGCCAAGGTAAACCCAGGCTAGATACGATATCAGCTTAGAATCGGCTACGGAATTAATGTTTTTGCTTCAATTAAATAATGTTTTTAGTATATGTCCAATTCGCAATTTTATATTTCATCTTCTTACGAATTGTTGGATCCGTGGATGTCACTCCGAAAAAGAACATGGGCATTGAGACATCAGTTTGCCTTCAGAAAACAAAAAAATTTAAAGTAGCTTTCTTCAATCCAGATTAAAACTTAGAAAATTTTCCAAAAAAACTCACCACACAGGATCGTCATCATGCTCCAAAAGCTTCTCCGATATCCCCAATTCAGTCAAAATTTCCATATAAATATCCCTCACGTATTCCTTCCGCTCATCCTCAAACTGCTGATACAACAACTCCACAAATTCACTTTCCTTCGTGTCATCTTCCGCCTCAAACAAACTCTGCGCCCGCACAACCGCCCAAGTCCCTCTCACTCCAAAAGAAGTCCCGAGATTATTGATGGTAGCAATCTGCTCTTCAGTTTTGTTCGGACACAACTCGCCAACGTATTTGAGCACATCAGTCCATTCCAAGTAACCTCTGTGGTCATGAGACTCATTAGCTTTGGCATAAAAGACATCCCTCAGCCTATCCAATTCCATGTGGAACAAGTGATAAATTGACTCGTCAATTTTCTCCTCCAAAATCCCCTTAAATTGAGCCAACTTCACATCCGAAGCGAACACCCTGCAGGCTTCCATCAAATTGTAAGTCCACTCCATACGAATCTGCTCCAAGTGACATCGTCTCCGGAAGTATTCCGCCACATACTCGGGAAATGTGAGGACGATTGGGAGATCATATTGAAGATCATCGGGATAGTTGGCGTTCCCTTCTTCCTCATCCTTTCGAGCTTGTTTTATTTTTCGATAAAGTCGACAAATGTCAACACGCCTTTTCCAAAGGTCTTTTATGAAAAAATTGGCTTCGTTTGCGGTGAAGTTTCTGTTCAAGAGAGGTTGGTCGTAGCGCAAGTAAACCGGAACTTTGTCCCCCTTTCCCAGGGCAGGAATGTAGTGAATAAGTTCGCCAACTTTCTTTCCAGTCAGCTCCTCCACGACGCGGTTGAGGACTGTGCGAGTGCTTTGACCATCTCTCATTTGGGAAAACTTGGATTGTCCCGCAGGCCAGTCGGAGGATATCTTTGTCCAACTTGGACGAGGAGTTGGCTTACGTTTCAAATCCGTGACGAGACCACTCGTTTCATAAATTTCACTTTTCAGAGCGGCGATTGCCTGCTTTCTAAATTGTCGCTCGGTTTTGAGCACATTGCAGGCGTCGAGGAGAGTCTGATTTTTCTTCGAAATTATTGAGTACTTTTTCTGGGGCACTTCAAATTCGGATTTGGGAACGGTGTCGGCGTAGTCTGCTTCGTACATCACAATTCTGCCGAAAAATCGGAAAAATGTTCTTCAGTAAATATAAAACGACGACACAGTCCCTTAATCCATCATAAAAAGGACCTACTTTCTATGAGCAGCTCTTAATTGTCGTCGAACAGCCAACAACATTCTGCGAATCTCTTTAGGATCAGCCTGATTTCGGATTCGTTGCATGATTTCAGTGTACTTTCCAGGAAGCGCCATTTCAAACATGGTTTGTCCTTGCGCACTAACAATTTCCTTCGCAAGTGTTTCGATCCTCGCCTTGTACAAATTTTTTAGTTGACCAACATTATAATTCGTGGTCTTCAACGACAATCGCATTCTATTTTAAAGGATTTCCCAAATTAAACATAATTTTTCTCAGAATTTTAAATGTTACATCAAATTTGTCCTGACTCACTTCCAGAGGATCCCCAGGATAGTATGGAGGGTATGATGTTGCCATTGAATATGTTCTTGTAAGGCATGTGCCTCTGCCTTGACTTGCATCAGGAGGCGATGTCCAGCTCTATTGGAATATCGAACATGTTTGGTCAACGTATACCTCAACTCCAACTCCTCCATTTGCTCCCTTTCCACTTCCAAAGTTTCCTTTTCGCCCTTCTCGAACACGTCTTCATACGCCTGCTTTATATCTGCGAACATGGGCGTTAGCGTTTCAAAATGTTGAGCTAAAAATGAGAATGCCTTCTGGTAGATCCCAAAGCGAGTTCGCAGTTTCTCGAATGGCTCCATTGCCAAAATTCTCTTCTCGTCAAGCGGAGGCTACACGATTAGAAAAAGACCTTGATGACACACATGTACCAAAAATGGGATGTACAGATGCCTTCTATGAAACGTAAAATGGAAGGAAGCGTACCGGCTCCCAGTTGCCATTATTGAAATCTGCTACATCTTCTTCGGGCAATCTTGCAAAGCTCCTCACTTCGTCGTAAAGAGTGCCAAACATTTCGTGAGCGAGTGGATCCTTCACATTGAACAGTTCCAGTTGACCCTTGACAATGGCCCATAATCGTCGAACTGCTTCTGACTGGATTACATCTTGAACTCCAGGTTCCAAATATTTGTCTGGGAAAGGCTCCAACATTGTTTTAACTTCAGAAACTTCCTTCTGCTCCGCCGCCACCACTGATGCTGTTTTCTTTTTAGGCTTCCGCATTGGTCCATAAATCTCAACTAGTGGATTATCCTTCCCTTCCCTACACAAATTCTCATGATTTGACCTCTGTCTCTCTTCCAGTCGTTCCAGAGACTCCCAAAAATTCCTCTTACTCCAGGTTCCCACAAGAGGTTCCTCATCATCCTCAACTGCCGTCATAAGTCCATTTCCAGAACTCACCGTGGGAAAAGTTTGTTTTGACTCTGCTTCATCGTCTAAACTCATCCCGCTGACGGCCGCCTCCACGATCTTCGCCGTCATTTGAGCCTTCAACAAACTCGCCTTCACCTCTTGAACTTGAGACGAGCCAAACACGGCGAGTTTTGTGTCTTCATCGACCGACTCGAGGAAAAATTGTTTCACATTTTTCTGCTTGGAGCCGTACCGAGTTATCAACTGCTTCATGTGTTGGGAGGCTAGAACAGACTCGAGAAAGAAGTCTTGCTTCTGGGAATCGTTGACGAAGACTTGATGCAACGTTTTCAACTCTCCCTTCGTGATCTCCACTTTCCTCTGCTGCTTATCTCGCTTCCGCTCAAACTCCTCGTCGAAAACGAATGTTGTATTGAACAAGTCCAGATCGGTTTCTCCCTTGAGGGCGTCAGATACTCGCCGAACGTAGGAAGGTCGAATGCCAGAGTTGGTTATTCCTGCGGCTTGGGTGACTTCCGCGGTCGTCGTGCCATCGTCAGGAGGGTCCATCAACTCAACTTCGATAGGTTCACCGAGTTTACCGTCGTTGACATTTGAAGGGATTTCTACGAGTTTCACCTCTCGCCCAATGTGCACATGATGATGTTGGTGCTCAGGCTCTTCTTGGTCCTGCTGATGTTGGGTGTGCAATGCGGAGTGAAGGGGGTGATCCAAGTGCTTTTCAGTTTCAACTTCAACTAACTTGCCGTCGACAACGTCCATCCCCTTGTCCAGACCTACGCCACTTCCCGCAGGAGAGGCCTGAAATGAACGCGTTTTGAAGAGAAGGGGTACATCCTTCACGGATTCTGCTGGACCACCGAATTCCTCTTCCATTGGACTTTGGTGGAATCTACGATAGGGCTATCTTACAAAATGGATAGTGATACTACGCTACTCCTGCATCTAAATTCTAGTACGACGAGAAAAATTAATTCTAAAGCAAAAACTACGACCTACGAGAGTGTCAACGTCAACTCAAGAACCTATACCCGAAGAAATATGCACACCCGAAAGATATCAAAGGAATAGATATTGTAAATAGGCATATCCATGGAGCTATCATATGCCACTGGACATTGTGGTCCATAAGGTGTCTCTTATGGTTCAGTCCAAGGTCATGTGAATCTATGAGGAGTCATACATGTCTGTCCTGTTCTCATCAAATGCATCTTATTACTTTTCATAAAGCATACACGATTCATATGTCATGTACGAGCTTATGTACAAAACAATGGCAAATACTTAATTAATAAATTATATTTCACAAAAACTTGAATTTACAATGTGAACTTCGCAGCCAAGGCTAAAATAAGGTTAATGCCTAAAATGAGTTTTGTAAGTTTTAAATGTCCAGAGCCAGAGCCGTTATTGCCACTACTGCCAGGCGGAGTACAAGGTACGGAAACTGTTGTAAATCCAGAAGAAGTCGATGAGCATCCATCGCTTGTTTCGTCAGCATCGCATAGCATTCCACAATTCGGATTCCCATTGCACACCAAACTTTGAGAAATACACCGTTGGACAGCAAACACGTTGTCGGACTGATTTGTTCCCGGTGCGGACGGGATTGCATCGCTGCTTTCTTGAGCACATGAGCAAGGAACGGAGTCTTCAGGGCAGGTGCCGTCCTCATCCGAATCTGAAAGCGTAAGTGCATAAAAATCGCTTTGAAAACTGAATTGGTTTTGAGGTACGAAATGTGAATGATATGATGGTTCGAATGATAATATAAAAAAGCGAACCTTGAAATAAAGTCGCCACAATTTCAGCCGTCGACAAGATCCATCTGCCTTCAGGAATGAAGACAAACTGATCTGCGACGTCGTCGACGAGCTGATAACGTTCGTCGGGAAACGATGAGTTCACTTTCCATGTGACTGTTCTAATGCTTGTTGAATTACTCTGGAATGGGTACCAATTTTTTTAAATAAAAAATCCGTCACAACATATATTTCATCTCGAGCTACATTTATCAAGTAAACTTACAAAAACTATCTTCAATTGATCATTCGTGTCACATAGCTGCATAGTTAGCAACTCCAAGCTCACTTTGAACGGGACTATCTGAGTTGCCTTTGCTTTTGGAGGCTTAACGTGCAAAATGACGATTCCATCCGAGGAATTCACCTGAATTCTCGCATCCGGCGATTGGCCACTTAAAGTATAATCATCTGAAAAGAGCATATATAGACTCATTGAAATGACTTTCTTAATCCAATCAAAGACAATTGTAAAAACTCACTTGTTCTTGCTGATCCCCGATGCGTTTGTAACGACAACGTGCAATCCAGAAAGAATCCCACAAAAACAAAGCTCAAACATACGAACCAGTCCATTTTTCGATTGGGAGCCATTTCTTGAGAACTTTCTCAATCACTCCAGAACGTGAGCGGTTTGTCAATCGTGAACAACTTCAATATATATTAATACAGGGCCACCATTTCAGTTCCTGCTTTCCACAGGCATTTTAAACCTAAAATCTCCTGTAATTCAAATGCCTCACTTCCTAATCTTGCTAAACCTTCACTTTCGCTCGTCTCTGATGAGATGCATGACATAATTCACTCACGCTCCAACGTTATGGCAAACATTCGCATCCATGTGTACCGAAGATGAGTGCTCCACACTATTCACTCAATACAAGCTTACTCCCATTCTTGCCCTCATTTCACTTCAGTGCAAATCACACTGGCAGAAGTGTGGACTGTGGACACATATGTCTTGAGAAAAACGATGCACTAAAAGCGTCTTGAGTTTTGAACTTTGGGTGTCCTCTCCTCTTCTCAAAATTGACACATTATTCACAAGAAATGGCTCTAAGCTCTTCAATATTATTACTCTGGAATGACTGAGTTGGGAAATAAAATGGAAAATAAGTAAAGTTTCATGGTTTCATCTTTGAACTACGTTTCTTGTGACATGGGAAGTGGTGCGAAAGAAATTAAATCATTTTTTTGGAACAAGCAGATTCTCTTCTGTTCTCCAATTGCAGAGTAATTGATATACAGGCTGCAAAGGACGCCAGCCAGCTATATATGTGCCATATACATATGACACATGCATGGAACTATGCTATGGACCAGGATAACTCCTAAAAGGAATATTGCTCACTAATCATTTTAACGCTAAATTTAAGTAACAGCAAAAGAATTGAGTTGTGCAAAACCTTCCATGAGCTCATCAAGATAACAATAGCCCTGAAGCAGCAGGCTTACCTAAACTCGTGCATGTTGTTCGCGCGATGTGTAATTCTCATATTTACTGTTGTGTGCTTGCTGTGTTTTTGCCATTATTTTTATCATTTTATCTAATCGTGTCGCGTATGCTTTATGTTCCAGCCTCCCGTAATAGTTATTGATGATGGTGGTGTGGTGCGGTAATGAAGACGAGAGAGAAAATGAGTTTTTGTGCTCTGACCTCGCCTGTTCTTAGAGCGGTATGTGGGTGTACATACATAGTGACCTTTCAGAGTGAAATAATATTATATTTAAAAAACACTCTCGCAAAATGCATCATTTATGTACGTCTGCATCTCTGCGCCAACATTAACGTATGTATACACCAATTCGGTCTGTAGAATAGGTGTCGGCAGAATGATCACCACCAATCAAACGCACATGCATTCTAGTTGAGGAATGAGGAATGTCCAGTGTGGAGACTCATTGTGAATATGCTCAGGCTTGAATCTGTTGCTAAATTGTCCAAATAACGGTGAATATGATAATACGGATTGTGACAAGAAGAGAAAGATGTGCTGTGGCTGTGGTGCTCAAGCTTAGAACATGAAAACAGATGCGTCAAGTATCTAGCTGAGTGTCTGAGCCAATGGGGAAAAACATTTGGTACTAATCGAGTGATAATAATGAACATCAAGTCTCTCCATTACCTTGTCATAAAATTATCTGACGCAAATGACAAATTCATAAGTAAATCACATGGCTGATAACTGTCGATCTCAAGATGACTTAACAATTTCCACTTTGATTTACGTTGTGATTGTGAAGAAATTCACTGCTTTCACATCCTGTAAGAACCTAAATTATTTAATTGGATTTGTATTTGTACGTAAACATCCTGCACAATGTGTTTGGTATATATCATACATTTATGCGATTGACACATTTGAGAACATTTTTTTGAGTTAATTAGTTATCTGTTTGTAAAAATATTTGTAACTTGAAAACTTCCTCTACGCGTCGTGGTCATTAATTCCTCTTTCTCCACTTCTGCTTTCTTCGGTCCCTCCCACAGCTTCTGTAAAGCTCGGTGGTTGATCGTCACTAAGATCCACTGTGGTCATAGTATTACATGAGCATTGAAACGACCTATTTCGAATTCCTCCGTCAGGGTTCCTTCCATCGAGGTTATCGGAAGTAGCCCCTTGTTCCATGTCGATGTCGTTTTCATTTTCACCATCCTTTACTCCATCCTCCCATGCCATCGCTTCGCAGAAACATGGAGGGGGCACTTTGATATCGTATACTTCGTCGTAAGTTGGAGGATGGTCCTTGAAATGATCAATATAAATTTATGACAATTACTATTCTTTTACAAATGGAAATATTCCGAAGAAAGCTTCGCTCACATTGGCAGGGGCATCACGAGTACACTCTCCATGAATGTCCGTCACCCTTTGTTGAGCTAATCTTAACAAGCGAGCCCTTTCCAGGGCTACATTTCTCCGGTGGAAGAGAGCGAACACTACCGCTGTTGGTGTGATAATGAATAGAACAGCAATTGCGAGACTGGTTAGAATATAGTTCCACGTGAGACACAAACCTACGAATTCGCAAAAAAATGTTATTGAAATTGTCGTCCTAATTTTCATATTTTTGGGGATAAATTGGATAATGACTTTTATAGTGAAGCATACTTTGACAAGGACATGTATCCGAGTGACAAACCTCATTAGTCTCATCTGAGTTAGTTTCCATTCCACAGTTTGGTCTGTTATTGCATTTTAAATATAGTGGAATACATCTTGACGCTCCCGACTTGGAGCGCGACAGACTGGATGTGATTCCAAAAATCGCAGCCTTATTGTTTTTCGAACCACTGTTTGAGCTACCGCTTGATTCTGAGCAACATCTTTCTGGGCAAAGGTCCTGATAACAGTCGAAAGAATCCTCGGAGCAAGCACCGTTTAACGGAATTTCTGCAATTTAAACAAAAATTTAAAAATGTATTTCAAATTCATCCAATTTTTCAATGAGCTGCCTTTAATTTCAATGCATACGTTTGTAAATGTTGACGACGACATCAGCCCAACCATTTGTGTCACTTTGGAACTCGGGAACAATAATTACGTCTGTGAGGTCATCCCTGTAGTCATGTATTTTGACATATTGGTCTCCTGCGTGAAGTGTATTGGTCCTATTTTGGGAAGAGTATATCTCATCGTCAAATCGTAGCCTTTTAGAACACTTCCAGCGGACAAGTAGCTTCTTCAGAGTCCCATCATATATCTTAATAAATGCGTCCTCTTCGAAATTGTTACACGATTTCAGATGGACAGCTAATCGGTAGTCGAAATTGGGATTAAGTTCAAGAGCATATCTGAAGGAAGTCGTCGAGTTAATTTTAGCTTCCTCTTCTGGTTTCGAACTCCAGTCCAGGATTACTGGTTCCGGTGGTGGAGACTCAGTTATGCCTTCTGATATTTCAAATTATACAATTGCCAATGCAAAGATATAAACTGCAAAAAATTACAATTAATAATTTATCGTAAATACCTGGAGTAGTTGCCTTGTTGTCCTCTATGGTTCCTAGATCGGTTGTGGTCTCCTCCGTCTGCATCCTCCAACCCCCACCTCTCGATGGAACTGACTTTGCCGTCACATTTTGACGGAGTATGCATGCTCCGAGGAGCACTCCAGCGAGTATGAAGGTCGTTAATGTTCCAGAGGATCGTGAGGTAGCCATATACAATGAAATTTTATGTATAAAAAAGTAACTCAAAGTAAAAAAAAGTCTCTACCTAATTCCACTCCACAAGGAACACTATTGTTTCACCTAAGTGAACCCCAGATCTGCCATTGAAAGCGATGGACTGAAGGTCGAAATAAAAATAATATTGAAATATCCAAATTACAGACGTTAAATTAGGTAATGTTCAATCAAACGAAGCTAAAAGGATTGAAATTATGGGATTACACTAAAACTGTGAAGATATGACTGTATCTGAGCGGCTACAATATGCGAACTATATAATAATGATAATTAAACAAAAAAAGTATATTACGTTGTTCATGCATATCTCTCACTTTCGAACATGCCTTTGCACACGTCCTAGTCCTGATATAGGGAAAATCAGCAGGCGTATGATGATACTCGAAGGTGATAAGGTGTTCGCCCGTGTCAATCCTTCGACAAGTTTCTTCACATTCGTGCATGTTAGTAGATTAGACGTAAAAATCAAGTTCAGCTTATCATCATCACATGATTGATGATTAGCGAACGTAATTTTGTCTGCACACAGTCCACACATACAATTACCGTCACATATATGTATATACCTAAATCATTTTGATATTCAGCAGAATTTGTTCATTATACTTTTACAAAGGGGATAAAGTGTGAGTGGGATTCTCTTTGGAGTCGGGGTTTCTGACAGGAATTTGATTAGAATGATGAAAAAGATCATTCGTATGTGCAATGTAATGTAGGAAGAGAAAGAAGAAGCAACGACTTTTTTATGTCTGTTTTGTAAATTCAACTTAATCCGATAAAAACACCTGCAGCATGTGTGGGCCCAGGCAGGTCAATAAATCTTCCTTAGTTCTATGTCATTTTACCTGGTTTTTTACCAAATCTATTCTGGAAAACGATATCCTTGAGTAATGGTCTTACGAAAAATACCAATACAATTGCATTTCGCTGATGGTCAGAGGTACAAAGTATACGCTCTTACAGAATTTCATTCATGCCCTTGAATTCGAAAATCGTCATTGTAGACACGTCCACAAAATATTCAATTGAGAAAATGTCAGCAGTTTACAAATTAGTAATGGCGCAAAAGCTCATGACATAAGTAAGGAAAATCTTTATTTATTATTTCGCAGTTTCGCTACAACTCATAAATGTGTTGTAGAAATCTGCACGAGAGATAAAAAAGTTTTGATTGCTGTACAAATCACGATTCCATCCGTAGAAATCACTTAATGCATTATTGATTGATTATCGACGATAATTTTCCACTCGTCATACAAAACCGGACAGACCACCACAAGTGTCTCTGAATGCAGAAAGTTACAGCAGAAGAGCTGATAAAAATGTGCTAGACTTTTCCCCATGGGACAATGTCACCAATCGCATATGCTCATACGTATCGCGTTTATACATATAATACAAATATTTTCTCATGAAGCACTCCATTTACAAATGCAAGTGTTGGAACTTAAGTACAAAAGTCACAAGTATTTACCCAGGATCATGAAATAAAGTTCAAATTTCGACTTCGATTTTGCAGTTTGAACTTCTTCATCTTTGAACTATACTTACTTAGTATTCTTATGTCAAAGCGGTAATATTGTTTTAAAAAACCCGTACATTGCGCAAACTATACCGACCTTGAAGCTAACTGCTGACTGTAACTACAAAAATGATCGCATTATCAATAAATAAGATTATCATGAATATATCTCAAATCAATATCAATTCCCCTCCTACAAGAAGGATTAATAAAATAATAGGATTTACGCCTTCGTCGTGAAATCGTTCTCTTAAGATAAAATCGTTGTACAACTTCGAGTCAAAAACTTTCAGGTTTGCTTGCATTGTCTATTGTCTACAATAAGTCAAGCATATACGAGTATAACAAAAACTGAATACTAATTAATTACTTATTAATTAATTAATTAATTAACCACCAGGCATTTATTGAATCGTTTCGTTTGCTCCAAAATGCTTTCTCTGGGACATCAACTTTCTCCGTCTGATATTTTACTTACGATTCCCCATCTCTATCTTTATGTGATCCTGCGTCCGAGATCCTTTCATAAGCACATTCTCCCATTTCCACTTTGTCCGTTCCTGCCTTCGCAGCGGAAGCATCAAGCCTCAACTGCAACCCCGGCGTTTTATTCATAATCCACAATATCAAATACGTGACGACCAACGACCACACAAGTCCAGCGACCCCTCCCACCAGTTGTTTCACAATCTGAAAGTAATTCCCATCAAGCCAGCCTCCTTGGATCACAGATCCATCCAAAACCGCCATTCTCTTTTGGGCAAAAACTCCAGTGAGGATTGTGCCTACGTCAAGGAGCAAAAGTCCAAGACTTGTTTACACGATATTTATAAATCAACCGTCATTTGTGGTTTTTTTCAATTATTTACCAACTAATCCACCAACTCCATGAACCGCACCAACATCCAGCGCGTCATCCACTCCAATTACGTCCTTTAGTTGGATGGCGAGGTGGCAAGCTAATGCTCCAACGAACCCAAATACAACTGCAGCCCACGGAGCAATGTATCCGGAAGCTGGGGTAATGCACACAAGTCCTGTCACAGCTCCGAAGCAGAAGCTGAGCGCAGAGAATTTCCCCTCTTTATGATAATCCCTTAAGGCCCAAGTGATCCCTCCAACGGATGCGGACAAATTTGTGCTGAAGATGACCATTGCTGCGCGAGCATTTGCTCCTTGAACTGATCCTCCATTGAAGCTTTAATAAAACCCACAAAACATACTCTGACGTTAGTAAACTTGTTTTACGTGACATCATAGGAAATTTCCTAGATATTTTGTTTATTTTGCTCGTTCTTACCCAAACCAACCGAACCAAATGAGTGACGTGCCCAACACAACTTGAACCATGTTGTGCGGCTTGTAATCCCGCATGCTTCCGTCTCGTTCCCCGAGAATCTTTGCGTAGGCAATTGCAGCCGCACCAGCAGCAATGTGAATTGGAGTTCCACCAGCGAAATCCAGAACTCCCCAAGTTTTCATCCAGCCGTTCTCAGCCCATGTCCAACTGGCAAGGAAGTCGTAGACGAAAGTCGTCCAGAAAAACATGAACACGAAGGTGGGAATGAAACGACCTCGTTCCGCTGTCGCGCCGATGACCAACGCTGGGGTTATCCCAGCAAGCATTTGTTGGTAAAGACAGAATACGATGGCTGGAATCTTTCTGTTGCATGGATTCGCTCCTTTGTCGATGTCGAGGAGGAGGGCGTGTCTGAAATCCCCGATGAACGGACTTCCCGTCTCACTGAATGCTAGAGTGTATCCAATAAAGAACCACTGTTGAGAACCAAAGATAAAAAATAATATTAATTTATGCCTCAAAATATGAAGTGCAAGTTTTTTTAAAAAATTACAACTTACTTGAACTGAAACTACTGCAATGCTCCAGCAACACAGAATAATCAGTGACAAGGAGCTTGCCATCCTTGCCATTCCAGAGTAGAAAAATCCTATTCCAGGAACCATCAGCCATACCAGGGTTGAGCACACAACTATCCATGCCACATCTCCGGGGAAATATTCCTCCACGAGGGTCATATTCGCAGAGTCGTTTACTACCTTCATTTGCAACTGCATTTTTATGCTTTTAAGTAACACTTTTCCACTTCAACCAACTTTAGCACTCAAAACTTCCTTGATTGTTTCGCTGCAGATCTCATCTGAACAAAAATGGGTACAAAATCAAGTTCCAACGGTTTTGTAAATGTAAATGTCCAGCGTAAACGATTTCGCTAACATTTCCCAAATGTCCAAACACTGCGTGCAATTCACAATATTTCACAAGGCGCAGCAGACTTAATTGCAACTATATCGCACTTTTAACCAAGAAACGAGTTTGTGTCGCTGGTCACATAGTTATGAATGGAATGCCGCGTACGAACTGGCAATTAATAATGTTGTGCCATTAGTCTCGTCAGTCACATTACATTCCGCCTTGTCCATTCATACACAAATGCTCATGTTTAATGAGCATGTTAAATATTGTGCATATCGCCTATGATATGCATAAACGCCGTAAGTGCATTTTCACATACGGACATAAGACTCCTAATCGAAAAGGCG
>JAQFZW010000943.1:0-37159 GCA_034687055.1 Heteromurus nitidus | reverse complement strand
ATACCTACTTTCTCTCTCTCTCTCTCTCTCTCTCTCTCCATTCATCCAGAAATCTCTGCCTTGGAATAATTGTCATTCGTCAGCAAAGGAAATATATATGGACAAAGAGGAAAAGAAGGGGAGGGATAAACTAGTAAAAGATAGCGAGCGAAGAGACACGTTTTCTCTCCCACAATTCCCAGTTCCAATTCCAATCGTCATGACGAGAAAGGATAAGGTGTTGATGTCGTTGCCAAGAAAATAAATCGGAAAGAGAGGAAAAAAAGAAACCAAGGGAGTCAGCGGAGAGCATAAAATGATATTAAATTATATATTTTTTATGTGTGGCCATTTCGCATTAAAGAAAGTCGAAAGTTCAGCTCATCCATGACTGTTTTATTTGGAGGGGAAAAGGACACGTTATGCTATCTCTCTCTCTCATCCTCTCTTTCCTTCTTCCTTTCCTACATTCCATTCCATTGTGGAGTGGAGGGAATGACGGACGCAAGCAAAGCAAGAAAAAGAAGAAAAAACGGGATCACGAGCATGACGTAAATGAAAGAGAGAAGAATGGTTCAATATTTCATCTGAAGCCAAAAAAACATTTTGACAATATCCTTTTCTCATTTTTTCATTCTATTCTTTTAACCAAGTTTGAATCTTTGAACGGAAGTGAGTTGTTTATGTTGTTTACGGCATATTCAATGTTAATATTTTGAATGGAGATTTTTTAAACAAATGTGATTCAGATATTTATTTTAAAATAATATTAGTTGCATGATGAAATAATGTAAATGTAAATTATCGGAAAATTTGTAACCATTGATAAAAAAACTCCGTTAGTAAATTCCAAGTGAAAAAATATATGTTCAAGACGTCCCTTGCACTTGATTAGCATTTTCATAGAAATCGTGCCAAGCACAGCGAATGTGATGGCTGCAAAGGCAGCAAGAGCAATTCATTATTGCACATCGAATGCATATTTATCTTCTTCTACAAAAAACAAATCCAGACCGAGCTGCCAAAGTGAAAAGGGAAGCCTCCAAGTTGAAAGAATTGCTTTATCGTGATCACCATCCGCCAAAAAAGTTTCTCTTGTGCAATAATTGCATATTATGCATACGATGGAGAGGAAGGAGAGAGAGTGTGAGAAACACAAGTGAACCTCTCTGCCAGTGCCACATCCTTTTTTCTACCCTTTTTATGATGATGAAATTTAATAAATATTTACGAACATTGGTCGGCCCCGTTCAAAAGGGCGAGCAAGACAAAGACCGACGTGTCGAAATAGTTCATTCTGAATTTGTTGTCAACTTTTGACACTTTCTTTACAGAAATGGAAATGTACTTTTTTTAAAGTCTTTATGAACTTTGTAAGTCTGCTGATAATTGATTTTTAAAATAAAATTTCGCAATGGATCGGAAGTTGGGAACGTCGCTCTTTCCAACGTGAGCCTCTTCTTCGGAATATATTTTTTTCGTGGTGACGCCCATTTTTCATGAGGGACGCGTGATCCGCGAGATCCCCACACATTTGCAATCAACTTGTGATATAAGCTTGTTTGCACGATACTCTGACTCGCTGACTTGACTCTCCGCTCTCTCGTGCCAACAACTCCAAGTGTGTGTGCGAGTCAGTGCGAGAGAGAGAGAGTTTTTTGCAGTTGCATCGAAAAGGATATGCTCGCCAAACAAAAAAAAGTGTTTCAAAATGCACACAAAGTATATTTATGGCTTTTCATCTTTTCATGTGATCGTCACATGCACTTTTCATGCATCTCTAAACTTCCTCTTGAGAAATGCACTATTTCCTTCTTCCTCAAGTATTTAGGCTTGTGCTCGACTCGATCCGACCAGAAGAGAAAAAGTAGATGTGATAAATGTATAACGATCGTGACAAAATGGTGATAGTGACGACGATCATCACCATATCTTATTTTTTTTACGACAGTGAAAACTTTTTTTCACCTTGAAAAAATAAAGCTGAGCCTTTCCTGCATATTATTTCACAAAAGGGTCGAGAGAGAAGGATTCTGATGGGGAATGGAGATGAAAAGAATAGTTTCTTTTGCGAGAAGCCATTTTTTGAAGAATGCCAAAAAGATGGAATATTGTCTCGTACTTTTTGAGAATATTTGGAAGAGGGGAAGTATAATAAATATTATAGATTTATCCCAATTCCCCCGCTAGGATAAAGTCATTGGGAGCAAACGTGTGATAAATCTTCATCTTTTTCTTCGTTGGCACCACTCGAAATGTGGGAACGGAATGGGGACACGGTTGAAAGGGAATATGCATCTTCAGAGAGTCATAACTTATTTGACACACGTTCAACGTTGGGGATAAGCTGTTTTTCAAAATCTCAAAACGAAAATTGTGTACACATGTACACTTTTGTCGTCGTTGAGAAATATGGACCTCATTAAAAAGTGACTTTGTTTGAAGAAAAGTGCAAGTGACGAGAAAATTGTTTGGAGTTGAGTGTGTCGAAAGCAAGTTGAGTTTTTAGTTGTGGGTTGGTTGGTGGAAAGGACGCTTCCATGAATGAGTTTGGACTGGTTATTTTGCGTGGGATAAGCTGACGGCGATCAAAAAGGAGACGAAGGAATTATTAGGTTGGACGTGTGAGTGAGCTCCTCTCCTCCTCTGCTAAAAAGAGTGAAAATGTGTCATTATGTCATTCCCACACCAAACACATCATTGATTCCCACACACACACCAATTCCATAGAGAAGCTGTCCCAACCAGTGTGTGTGTCTGTGTGTGTGCTTTCTTCCGCTACGCTGATCCCTCCGTTTTGTGAAAAGGAGAAAAGTTGGGGACAACTCCCCTGAAGCTCACACCTGGACATCATAATATTCGTTTCAGACAGTCCAGCGGTGTTGATTACTAACCCCTCTGGAGTGACATTGCAACGACACAATGAGCCACACAAAATAAAAGCGTCACGTTTCTCTGCAGCGAGGAGAGAATGAGAAGGACTCTAGCTCGGATTACAATCCAATTAGTCGTACTTGCGTAACGAGAGTGTGTGTGAGCACGGTTCAGTGACATTGAAACAAGTAGAATACAAAACACAGCGAGAGGATTCTCCTCATTACGTTAATTCGGAACTTTGAACATTTTGCGAGTTTTTGAATGTTTGTGTCACCTCTCTCTCTCTCTCTCTCTCTCTCTCTCTCTCTCCTCTCTGTCATGATCAAATGTCATTCTTTCTACTCTCTCGATGTGTGGTATTTAGTCAGGTCGACTTTTCCCTTTCAACTTTTCCCCTCTGCCTCAGCTAACCCAAAACGTTGATCTCGTTCTCTCTGTATTTTGGAAAAGCTTCCCTTTCACTTCACCCACGGAGAAACAGTGAAAAGCTTCGAATTGGAGAGAAGACTGAAAAATAATAATCCCACGCTTGTTATGATTTTTGGATTGAGTATAAATATTTGAATTTGTTATTTTTTGCTAAACTTAAATATTATTTTAAATTGCTAATTAGGTACTGAGAGTGAATGCTCCACACAAAACCAGGTAGCACGTGTACCTCATACGGACACACGACAACGGCACCATACATTATTATTCTTGTTCCATTTTCCATGTAATTTTCCACCGAAGAGCATTCGTTGACCTTGTGTTTCCCTTTTACGACGAAACTACAAAAATATAGGCTATATATAATCCATACAACTGCAATTTCCCCTTTTTTCTCCATATTTTCCCCGCTAACCTCGTTAATTTTATTCAGTTGGCCGTTCATTTATTCTTGTTTTATTTTAACCATTCATGGGATATACAGTCCATTTCCATGTCCAAGCATACATAAATATCAATCTTATCAATATTTCTCCAAGGCAAATGGGCTCGCACTCACGTAACTTGCCCGACGTGTGTTATTATTAAAACGAGTTGAGTATAATAGGATATTGATATGTGGAGGAGATGTATTGGATAATGCCACTTTTGTATGATTACACCCGATAAAACTAATATGCGGTAAATGAGCTTACGCAAAGAGAGTGACTATTTTTAGGGAGTTGAGCGCGAGCACACACACTTTTCCTCTTCTTTCACTATCGCATTACTTCTTTTAATACACACATGATTTTGTGTGAGAAAAAATACGGAGCTTAAGCTGAGAGACGCAGGTAAACGGCTAAGCACACATAAAGAAAATTATTATTATGGATATTTTTTGTTGAAAATGGGAACCCCTCCAGCTTTTTCCATTGTGCTGGAGAGTGAATGGAGGATGGAGTGATGGGGTTCGTGACGGGTAGCCAAGTGCAAGGTAATTACTCTCACGACTTTCCCTCAAAATATATTCCCTTTCTTTTTTCCTCGCAAATCAGGTGGACTTAAGCCGACCCGCTCTCTTTCTCTCTCATTCTCACTTTTCTCTCTCCTTCCTTCGAGAGCCTCGCTTCACTTCAATAATCTTCGGCGCGCCTTCTCGCGTGAGTATTTTATGCTGCCTTGTTCCCCTGCTAGCTTTTGGATGCCACCTTGAAAAAATATGTAGGGAATTGCAGGTGGGCACAAAAAAATAATACTTTTCCTCTGCATGAAAATAAAGTGTACTGTGCTTTTTGTGGATTGGCCCATTTTTGTCAACAGTGCTGGAATAGAGAAAGGTAGAAATTGTCCGTGACGAAGAAGGGGAATATGTAGTACGTTCTGTCTAAAACACATTCCTCTCGTATATTTTTACCGGTACATCGGTGGGAGTGGGATTTAGTGGAAAGACCGACACAACCTTCTCAAGTATTTTTAAGGAATAATATCAAAGTTCACGTCTGAAAATAGTCACCGGTCAAACTATCAGAACTCAATCAAACAATTATTTTCTCCACGAGGTTTTGTTTAATGGAAATGAGCGAAGTTGTAAACTGTTTTGCACGATACATTTTTTAAATAAAGAATATACATATAAAAATGTTTCAATTTAGAGAAAATAAATTTTCGCCATTTTACTTACAAGAATGTGAATTGCTCCAGTTTTTCTAATAAAATTAGCATTCCTTGTTTTATTGGAGTTGAGGCTATCTTCTTCTCACTCTCTTCAGCCTAGAATAAAAAAGTAACTTTTTTTCTCACCGTCACAAACTTTGAGCAAAATTGGGGAGGGAGTGAGAGAGAGAGAGAGAGTTGAGAGTGTAATTTGATTCGGGATTCCGTGTCAGGTGAAAGTTTCATTTGAATAAGAAGAAGCTTGTCATCATTATCATCTCCTCGTCAGTCACAATCACATTTAGCAACAAACGACATGAGTGCTTGACTAATATCATTTAGCTTCCGAAAGTGTCACTTTCCCCTTGTTTTATTTTTCCCATTAAAATCATATAAAATGTGTAATCATCTCTGTGAACAGGATTTTCCCATTTTTTATTTTCATTCGCTAATTGAATTAATTTATGATGAAAACTCTCGTAATGCACAAACTACAGAAATGTGAACTGTCGACACACACTTTTTACTTTGAAGTTTGAACTGCCAAGTTTGGATCTCTAAATCATATTCATCACAATTTTTCTCTCGCTTTTTACGCTGAAACAAAGCATTCTCCCGTCGGGAAAAAAATCTCTCGACTTGTGTCGTAATGAGATGCTGGATTGGTTGGTGATGATGGCGATGATGCGGTTTCGATGTGTCACTTCTCCGTCACACATTATATTTTTTTGCAACGATGGAACACGACGAGGGATAATCAACTGAAATCCTTTGTTCTCTCCTCTCGTTTCCCCAGTCTTTTCATTAAACCTCACTGAATTCACTCATGCTCGTTGACTTTGATTGTACTCGAGGAGGTCGACAACTACCATGTCACTCACGTGGGTAATGTGAGCACAAACAAAAACACACACACTCACGGTATGCTGCATCCTATTATCTATATTTTTGTCCACTAAAAGAATGAACAAGTCCTCCACGAAACAGGCGAATAGTTGACAAGTCACCCTGTCTTTTATTACCCAAACCCAGAAACAATGTCACAATAATTGACGAGGATCTGTGAGCTGGATGCTATAGTGGCAAGTCGCATCTGGGGAAAAGTGATGCAGAAAAGTGTTTTTTGTGAGAAAAGCACAAAAATAATATCCGAAACCTAGTTCTCTCTTATTTGTTCAGTTGCAGAGACTTTTTGCAGCACAAGTTGAAGTGTTGTACATCTTCTCTTGACACGACTCGAGTGAGGTGAAAATGTAAGAAAGCAAGTGTAAACTTTGATTTGATTTTCCAATCTTTCCCCCTCTTCCTCGTTTAGCTTGAGTGAGAGAGAATGTGTTCGAATACATCGACTAGTTTCCCAACAATCCTGCTAAATAAACTTGAAAGAGAGAGAGAGAATGTTTGTATTTTTGGAATAACATTCATGTGTGTCTTGTCCAACTTTTTAAACTCTCGAAGCAAAAAAATATATATAAATATTTTTTACTTCAAGATTATATATATTTTATTATTTTTGGTCCAGCCACTTTTTTCAAGTGAAGTTAATAAGTAAGATCAACTCTCCATATATATTCCGTTCTCTGTATGTGATTCCTTGAGCACGAGAAGGGGACAAGGATTTTCGCAGACTTCCACTTAGTCCAACTTCCACAAGAGCACTGATAATTGAGTGGAGAAAATAGAGTGGATATAGAGAACGTGTGTGTGTGTGAGAGAGAGAGAGAGAGAGAGTATATCCTTACGACGACATGCTACTACGGCACGACACACGATACCGGTTGCGGTAGACGTTGTGTGCATACATTCGTAAAGCCGGAGCGGGACGCATGTGCTTCTAAACGCTGACGACGACGACGAGTCAAGTCAAGTGAGTATATAAAAAACGAAAACTTTTTCAACTCTTTCTCTCTCTCTTCCCAATTTTTGCTTACATTTTTTCCTCTCTTTCTCGCGTGTTCGTTACTCTCACGCTTTGAAAGGAGAGAGAGAGAGAGACGCCAAGATGAAGGAGGAAAAAAACTACTGCAGCACTGCATCCCAATCAACGATGTACGTTTCCCTTTCGCTCTTCGCACTGAACTGAACTCAGCCACGCTCCTCTCCAAAAGTTACATACGAAATCCTCACGCACACGCTTTCTCCTTGTGGTCGAGAGTTGGAAGTTGGAACAAAAAATGTGCCTTTTCTTAAGACACTTTTGGAGTTTCACCTTCTCTCTCTCTCTGGACGAACTAGAAGAGTGAAATCAATGTTTCAACATTTTCTATTTTACATTTTTTCGACTTCAAGAACGTCGTCGTTGTGTTGGTGTGCATTCTGTGCATTTCATTTTGCAGTGCGTGTTTTCTATGAAAAGGCAAGAGCACTTTCTACATACAGTCGACGCCGGTCTTCTCTTTCCATCCACAGGAAAAAGGAGAAGAGAAAAAATATATAATTTTCATTTCAACGTTGGGCGAAAATAGTTAGAAAATAATAAAAAAAATGTTTTTCTCTCGTGATGATGTAATAGCCTTTCCTGAGCGAATTCCCATCTTTCATGCATTTTCAAGTGAGCTGGGGAATTTTCAGTGGGAAATTTTTAATATCATATTTCCATTCTGGGGGAAAGGCTCGCGTTTTGTTTGTTCTGTACTACGTATCCACGTACATATGTACGTACCACACTCACACACACAGTTCTCTCTTCTGTAATGCCGCATTTATAATATGTATTCATACGTTCGTTGAGCTTCTCTGGAAAATGGAACTGTGAGCGTTAGTAAAACTCCATCCGAGAGTTGTGCAGAGAGAAGAAGAGATGATGTTATACACGTGTGTGAAGCTCAAGCACCTGAACAAGTACCTTTTATTGCATTAAATTGTCATTTCATAGCTAATTTAGCGCAATTTTTCAAGATTACACTGGAGAAAAATGAGATGCATTTTGTTAGCGTTGTGGAGAGAGAGAGTACACACCCACACCCGGTTTTTTCCTGGAAACTGTGATTGTGATTTCATTTCTCTTTGAGCAACATCCCATTTCCATCTTCTATAACTTTCATCTCCTTTTCTTCTCCAGTTCTCCAGGAGGAGAATGAATGAAAAGAAAAACCTTTTCCTGATCAATAGTAATCATAATGGTCCACAGTCAGTGTCTGCATCGCACACAAAAATAACCCATTCATATCCTTTTACTGTATGACATTTTCCCCTTCTTCGTCTTCGTCGTTGAGGAAAAATAGTTATGGCTGAAGCTGAAGTAGTTTCAATTTTTCAGGAAACGGCCGTAATAAATAGAACATTGCGATTGTAGAGTTGTGGAGAGCGAGAAGGAAGTATAGTTTCTTGTGGGTGGAATATGTGGAGGAGAAGTGAGTGAATGGATGAATTTATTATGAAAACGTGTGCATGAGATGTGCATACATATTTAAATGAGTCTCGGTGAGGACATTTCCCACACACTTTTACCATAGCCAAGCCACACACAACCACTATTTTCCGCGGAGTTCTTCCATCCATTCCTATTTTTTCCGGAGAGTAATAAGAGGAAGAGAGGACCTGAGTACTGCTCCATCAAAACAGAAGGAATAATAGTTTAATTTTTTAAGAACATTTTCGAACTTGCTTCTTTTCTTATTTAGGGTCTCAGCAGCTTTCTCTTTCCAGCAGGAAGGAGAAAAAACGATGTGATAAAATTAGTCACCATTTATTATTATGTTTTAATGTTATGAAATAGTATGTCGATTTATTCCTTTTCTGTACAAGAATTTGATACACAATATAGCCATTTGATAGTGATTATTGAGAACATGTCACCGTCACCATTTGTAAGGTTGCACTCACACATTCTCTGGCGCCATTGAAGCTACACTCATTGAAATGAAATTAGAAAACAAAAGGAAATGAAATTAATGTGGACGTTTAACGAGACACTCCGCCTGGTTCGACTTGCCAACATAAATTTCTCGAAGAGTCGGCGCTGCTTCCCACAAATCCGCTAAAAACTTATCTTTAACGTCAGTTATAAGTGGGTCGAGGCCATCGTCACCACCAAACTGTACACTGGACGCCGTGGTCTCCCAGCCGATATTTCTCTCAAGGTGGAGTGTTTCAATAACGGGAAATTTCGTCAGCAACCACCTCAAGTAAGGGTATAGCGCGAAAAGAATATTGATTCGGAAAATTTTGAGGCGCTTGAACCGGCATGCGGATGGGTGTCTCATTTCCAAGTCAGCAACTGATTCCTTGGGTTGCCCATCAATTCCATGAATGTAGCTCACATACCTGCCGTATGTCCAAAGCTGGACCAGAGAAGTGGAGAAGTTCTCTAGTGAGTCAACCAAGCCTGGCAAAATATGTGGAATTGACACGCCAAAGAGATTCCCGTCATCCAAACGCAGGAACAATTTGTCGAGGACAGGGGCCGCAACACTAGAACGGAGGTGGAAACGATAACCCCCAACTTTCCACAGCTTTAAAGTTTTTAGTTGTGGAAACTCGAACGTTTTTTGGTCGTCTTGATTGTGTAAATTGAGGTCGAAAGACTCGAGGCTGCGAAGTTGAGGTGCGTATGCGGTAATCAAGAGTCTTGCGATGGAAGGAGACAATCTGGGAAGGCGAAGGTCGGTGAGATTAGGCAGAAGCGGTGCTGGAAGTGGGCACTCTTCGAAGGAGAGCCAGTGAGGAAGACGGTCAAAAGGGTGAACGTGAGCAGCGAATTCTTCTGAGCAACGCGGAATACGTAACGTCAAACTTCGAATATTAGGAGTGCATGATAAGAGCCTGACTATGTTGCGATAATAATCCCTGCCCTCGCGCAAACTCGTGGATATCGAGTATATCAGATGCCAGATGTGACACCCGAATATTCCTACCATTTCAAGGAATTCCTTTTCAAGTCTGAGGCAGAGGCGTTTACCAAGCATTCGGGGTGGAGGTACCGAGCTCCAGTCAAACGAAAGATCAGCATTAAGATGCAATGCTGTGTCGAATGAGTGAAAATGAACGATGCGCGATGGATAGGGATTTGACGTTTGAATCTTAAAATCATCCATCATCCGTGGACATTCGCTACTGTAGTTTGGGACCTGCCACTGTGTCCACCCGTTGAAGGGTAGAGGCTTGACTTTCCAAATGAACGTAGCAGCCATGCGTTCTTCCGTAAAGTCCGGATATAATTCTGGAACGCGCTCATTCAGTCCATCAACAGCGGTTCGCCAATGACGCGTAACAAGCCTGCATTGTTTAAGGTCTCCAAAGGATAGATGCTTCGCAATGAGGGGGAGCACCTGGAAAATCATAAAAATCACAAGTCGTGCAATCTCTTACGCTACGCAAAACAATATACACATATTATTGCCTACCACGTATTTATATATACTGACAATGAGATGGGGGTACGCGAAAAATCACAACACAAAATGTTTCAACAACTACTCAATTAAAAGACATTTTTACCAGGGACATCATAAAGTCCATTTGCTTCGGCGTCAGCAGAACTTTCCATGCTGAGCAAGCGCTCAAACAGTTAAACAAGGCAAGTGGGTCATCTTTCAAGGCCTCGAAAATCAGTTCCCAAACCTGTAAATATTCACAAATCCAAATTGATCCATGACTGCACATTTCCCTCCTCCAGGACAGTGGACGAGGACAAAATGTGTAGTAGTCGACGATGTTTATGTGTCATGTTTGTAGCCTTATTACTTACAAATTCGGGGATGCAGTGGAAACAGTTCATGTTATTCTCGGTCACAGCAGTTAATTAAAGTACTTTTTTCGAAATTGCTAATTTCCAATCGGAACCCAACTAGCCTAAAAGCCTCTTTCTACCCAACTTCACCCTTCACCGTCAAAACTATGAATGAGACTATTCACCTAAAAATCCAGTTTTCGTAAGTGGAGAATAATGCGTTTTGCATGGCGTGTCGATGATTCGTGAACACAAGTGCCTTTTGAGAAGTGCCTTCCTGCATATTGTGCTTTTTGGGATATTTTAGAAACTACTGGGTTTCTATTTCCTTTCTATTTTTGGGAAAGCTGCCTTGAGCGAACGAGTTTCTTGGAAAATACGAAAAGAAGCTCAAAATAGATCCGTGTGAGATTAGTAGATTAGCTATTAGAATTTTGACATTTTTGCCTTGAAATAATAAGTTTACCACTGCTTCCAGCTTGTCCACATGCAACAAAATCCAATTGTTCTTTTTGATGCAACAACCAAACTTGCATTTAATCACTAACCAATTTGAATTTATTCAAAATTAAATGCACCGTAACATTACGCGTACTTAGTTGTAATTTGTAATGAAAGCCAACTTAATCGTGATAAATAACCACATTAAGAATATTCGCGGAGATTGTCACCAAGGGATTTGATAGCATACACTCTATTCAAAATTTTCAGCTTTGCGACGACGTCCTCATTTGCTTGTTGCATTTCTGCTAAATAAATGAAATTCAGCAAATGCTGCATGACCGCATCAGATGCATCAAGATTTAGGTTGGTGCAGTTGCCCAGTTGTTCCTTAAACTTCTCGCTTGATGCTAGTGGAACAAATTCACTAGTTAACAATAAGCAAATAGGTCTTGTTTGAAATTTATTAAACATTCATTAAGAATTATTAATTTTACCGCTGATTATTTCCTTATGACATCGAAAAGGAGTACCCTCATTGGATGTCAGCGTGATATCCGCGCCCAAGCCAGTTTCTAGCAGTACCTTACTAGTCACATTGCGACATTGAGTCGCAACCCTCTCAGGTAGGATAGAAGTGTGGAACCCATTGGTGGACATGTCAACCCTTAGCTTGGATGAAAACGTCATCTCTACCACATTACTGTCTCGCTCGTATTTTTTAATCATGTTTTTCCATTCCATAGGAAGAAACACCGTGTCTTCGCAGATACAATTCCTGGCACCCATAACCCGCATTCCTGATACAGGGACAATGACAAAGTTACCACTTTAATAACATCTAATCTATGACAACACTTTTTTAAGATTAAATAAATGCTTACACATACCACGAGTAGTAAGCCCCCCATCGTGGAAGAACTTTACATCTTGGATAAGTAAAGGGTTCTTCATTAATTGCAGTGTGGGTTCTTGCAAGGTGACTCGAATTTCCACACCTTCCCCGAAGGCTCTCTTCAGAAGTCGAAAATAATCACAACTTAATGATAGTTTAAGCGTGTACACATCCAGTTCAGGGCAGTTCAGGGTCCATTCGGCATTGACCTCGGCGTCGTTCCTGCTAAATTGAATTTTTTAAATGAGTATGATTGTGCGCAAAATAGGTTTGAAAATACGGTAGGTTTTGAAAGAGAACTATTTGTATTTTAGTGTTACCTCGGCACACGACGTGCTGCCAAAACCGGGGCAAATATCTGATTTGCTCGTTGCAAATGGTCCATAGCTAATGGACTATCATTGTAAGCCTGTATTTTTACAACAAAATTTACAGGCTGAGTACTACACATCCTTCCTGTGATGATTTGTTTTGCTAGAGAAAACTTTTTCTCGTCCCGAAACAAATTAAATATCATTTTTTTAAATAGATATTAAACGCTATTAATTTTTGCAATTTTTAACTCGGATCGACACTCAGTTCTACTCATATGAAGTATTCTTCATTCTCTAAAAACGAGCATATTGAAGGAAGGAAAAATGAAATATACTTTGTCCTTGAATTAAGTTATCTCTTGACATTCTGGTACAACTCTGGTCCCTGGCATTTTAGATGCATGTTCATATTTTATGTGGATGATTTGCATGGACGACAAGTTTTGCCCGACACCAAAAATAATTTGGAAGCCGGATTGTCATCATTCAAATATGTTCATTCATATGCTAAGCTACGTTTGTGACAAAAACTGCTACCCATATTTTTACAGATTAAAGCCAATACTGCCCAAGTGATAATGCTACGCCACGTATACATGCATGCTCATGCCAGAAATACACAAAATTCCATTAAGACAAATATTACAGACATCTCAAATACAACGACACATTCCATTTCAAGTGTTTCGGATCGTTGGGTGATTTTCTTGTAAGCAATAGTAAGCATAGATATATACATCGTTACTCTTTGCTATGGTTCAGCCAGGGATAAAAAAAAGCATGCTTCATGTCAAGTCACATCCATGTCTGGCTTTAGAATGCAATGGCACTCAAGAATGGGTTTTCGAGATTGAAACATGGTTCCATATATCACTTGCTTTTGAGTCGTCGTATCCGTAAATATAGCAACTAATGTGTGGTCAATCGGAATTCATTGAATTGCGTCAATTCATTGGAGCGAAACAATGGGAGATCAGATTTTGCCATATTATGCGCTTTCCAAAGTAAATCCTTCATAATTCAAGGTTTGTTGGAAAGGAGTTGGTTGAGAATAAAATGAAGTGGAATAATCCGGGGTGACTTGAGAAGTATTCGCCCATTTTCGTATAATCTGTAAGAAGGTAAAAAGATATTAAAATGCGGACATGCAAGTTGCTCAAGACGGTCTGTGTTGAAATATTCTTAAGTTAGGAAGCTAATATGGTAATCCCATATCCCATCTCTCCCTTTTCTCACTACCATTTCAGCTCATTCCACTCGCACTCCATCGAAATCAATGAATATTTAAGGTGACTTCAAAGTGAAGCTTGGAACCCAAGAAAAAAACGATAATTTATTAAGAAAGAATGAGAGAGAGGATGATTTTGTATTCGATATCTCTCTCGTCGCAAACAAGGTGCCGATGAACTGAGGATGATGAGAGTGAGTGAGTTTGTGTGTGTGAAAGAGAGGAAGTGATTATCATGAGATGATCATCATCATCATCTTCTTCAGTTCACCTCTATCTCAAGACAGCGACAGCACATATCCGCAGTGTTGTATCTGCATGATGATCATATATCCTTTTTCGTGGTGGAGAAACCCATGACACGTTTCTACCGCAGAGAATAATAATAATAATAATATGCCAACACATTGTGTGTACATGATAATTTGTTGACTGCACCACACCGACACCACCACCAACATGTAAATTCCGTCTGGATAACGGCGATAAAGAGGAGAGCAATTGACCATTTCCAGAAGCAATTTATGCATTTCTGAGAGAAGGGGAAGATATTCACCCCCAAAAACTGTACTGCGATGTTTGACAAGTTTTCTACAAAAGTAACCAAGTTTTTTGTGAAGTGGACTATATCATTATAATAATTATCTTTTGTTTCACACCTCACTCACATCATACTTATTCTGTACATACGTTACTTTCATTCATTATTACCGTTTCCACGAGAACAGAAAATAGAGTTCAAAATTCAGATTTATACTGCAGTCTTCTATGCAAAATCCCATTCATTATTCATTCAAAACTTTCCTCAACACAATGTCTCGCCTTGTTATTACATTGGAGAATTGTTGTCAACTTTTCCTCTCAAAGAGGACTTTTCTTGTGAACACTTTGTTCTGCTTCTTCTCATAAATGACTCCAGCAGTACTCGTCGAATAAGCTATCAATAAGCAATAAACATTAAATAAATAATTTAGGAGGGAGTTAGAGGAAATTCGTATTGGGCGTGTACTCTTTCACACACAAAAATCTCTACAAAGAACTTCACTTTTCCCTTTTATCTAAAATATATGCATATTATAGTTCTGCGGTTCGGAGGTATGGCATAAAAACGATCACAACACAACGGCTTTTGTTTCTCCTCTTCCATCTTCCGCGAACGCGAGAAACTCGTAGTTTTCCCCTCAGAGAGAGTGTCTAACCCTTCCTCCAGAAGCGCACGTGAAGCCCAAAAAAAACGTAGTGTTGTTCCGGTGGAAAGCCTTTGTGTCTTCTGTATGCCTCCCCTCATGCACTCCAGTCAGTCAGTCACGGGAATGTTGGGCCCTACATATGTAAGTAAGCTAACCCTCTCCAGCCCCGTTTCCCGTAGCCTGGAACCTTCAACCATGGAAAGTAGCGTGTTTGCTATGTTTATCCTGTAAAAAATGCATGCTCTACGTCTACGTGTGTGGATGTTGTGGACTACCGTGTCCAGCAGTTCACCCTAATCGCTCACGGAATAAGACTGACGACGATGCTCATTCCTCATACTTTTCTCCAGCAAAAAAGGAGAATGTATACATATATGCAAGCACACAAACTCGTTCGTCGTGTGCCATGGAAAAGTCGAATCCGTATAATAATATGACTATCGTTGGTTGCGGTTCGCTGCCTTTCATTATTGACGTTCTCCAAATTCATACATACATTTCGGGAGTCTTATATCGATCTACTCTCTTCAGCTTCAGCCCTACACACGACAACAACACACAAAGTGTTCCAGGGAAAAGTAAGGGAAAGAGAAAAGTTTTATACGTTTGAAGAAAGGAAGGAGAACAAGTTTCATATCCTTTCTTGCAGAGAGAGAGACACACACACATTTCCCATTCTCGTCGAATATAATGGGTTTTGTGTGATGTAGTTGGATGGATGTGGTGAGGCGGTGTAAGTAAACATGCTTTCCTTTCCTTGTTCGTGTGTACCTCTCCACTCGTTGGTACGCTCTTTCACCAGTCTCACCACCCACAAATCTTCGACACGGGAGAAGGTGAGAGTGAAGAAAACACAAGGATACCTACACCTTACCTGTCTGCTCGTCTGCTGGTCCTTGTGTGTCTCCTCGCACTCGCCAATTCCTCATTTGCGAAACGACGAACGAGGTTCTAATCAAACGTGGATATTTTTAGATATTTTCAAACTCTCATACTTTACCCACTTGTTCCAGCCAGCCCAATCTTTTAAAACGGGGAAAACTCTGAAAATTGGGAATATTTTGTGAAATTATTCATAAGAATTGAGAATGGGTTGGAGTTCAAAAAAGTTCAGTCGATTTCGATTTGACACATTGTTCGAAAAGGATTTGACAGTGACACAATTACAAATTTTGAGATCTTGAAGCTAATTCAAAAATAACTTCAGGAGAAAACACGTGTATGCAAGTATTTTTTAGAAAACAGAAAGAAAGTTGAACATTTTTACGATTTACAATTTTGATATAAATGTAACGAGTGCCCTACCACCCTTGACGATAAACTTTTTTTTAGCGTAGTAGATAACAACTCAGGTCAAACTTCAAGCACATTTTCGCCAACCTTCGACCTTGACACCTTGTATTTTTCAACACAGTTGCCGAGTGGATCGCGGATTTTGTCAGGATTTCAACATTTCGCCACCTTTCACACATGCACATCATCGACACAAGCCAATTTCATAGCAGAGGACATAATATATCGTTACGGAGCATTGGTAGTAACTTGAGAAGACTGATTTCGACAATTCTTTCCTCGTTGCACAACAATCGCTGTTATCATCACAAAGCATCGAGCACCTGTCAACTTAAAATCATCTGAGCACACACCAACCCTAAGATAAGCTTTTGTAGCTTTTTCATACGAGTACTCAATGAATGAGCTAAACCTTTCTACCAATCTCATCAAATCAGAGGACCTTCGCAAGTATTCGAAGAAGCAAGTGTACTAAAAACGACCAAAGAAATAAGAATAAATATAAAAGTAAATATTTCAGTCGTCAGATGGATCCTGACCATTTGAAGCAACCCTCCAGACATCCGTCCAGCAACCAAAGGAGACATAGGTCAAATGCAGGATCAACGAATTCAGATCACCACCACACATCAACTCCATCCGTAATCCCTTCGAAACGGAGGGACAAAGGGAGTTCGAAGGGGAGCAAAGCAACTCCAACGCCAGTGATAAATCATTTGTTCGAGTCGAAGGAGGAGAATAATTATGTTGACGAGGCGAACACGTCGAACAACCTGATGAATAATTTAAGTCAAAGTGAAACTCCAGCGAAGATCAGAGTCCGCTCGAAGCAGAGGGAAGTCGGGAAGGTGAAACCGATCCGGATCATTGCACCCCCGCCCACCACAGGTCCAGAAGAAGAGGAGGAAGGGCCTGTGAAAAAGTCCACCTCAGCTTGGGACAACGATCCCGGTCCAGGAGAAGGGTATGATTATGAAAAGGAAGAATCTCCACAGGAAGTAAGGAATGAGGACTGGAAGAGGAGTAGCGAAACACCGGAGAAAATGTTCATCAGTGCGACGGAGTTGGGAAAAGGAAAAAAGTATTATTTGGAGGGAACTCCTCCAGACAATAAACCAGGGGAGGAGGAGACCCGTGAAGGACACAAGAAAGAAGAACTAAACGAGGAGGATATGTTTGACGATGATGACTTTCTTGATGAGGACGAAGGAGAAGGCGATGGAGGTGGTGTGGCTACTCGTGGAGAGAAGGAGAATAATAATCAGATGAGAATGTCGTCAGCGTCGCTCCTCTTGACAAGTTCGGTGACAACGAGTAGTCGCCCCTCCACGTCGTCCTGTTCAGAGAGAGTTAAGGTTATCGTTCGCAGCCGTCCAATGAGCAAGAAGGAAGTGGGCCAGGGGCATGAATGGTATACAAAAAGTAGTCATGGAAAAAACTTTTTTTTCGATTTAATTTCTGGTGTTACATTGACACATTTACTTTCTCCTTTAGTGTGGTCGTCGTAAACGCAGAGAATAATGAAATTGAAGTGAGGCGACCGCAATCTGCCACCTCCACACACTCGCTGTACGCAAACAGTGGGAACACTCCGGAATTGAAAGTTTTTGCCTTTGACTCTGTCTACGATGGCAGGTGGGTGAGATGGACGTCCTGAAATTAATGAATTTAATATGGCTTTTGACTTGTGACTTTGATTGAAGCTTCATGTTTGCTCTATCGAATTTTGCAGAACGTCACAAAAGCTGTTGTATGACGACGCCTTCTGTCCGCTAGTCGATTCTGTTTTGGAAGGATACAACGGAACGATATTTGCATATGGTAATTAAAATGAGTTATAATTTTAATCTGTTACAAATATTGTGAATATTACAACATTTTTGCTCACATAATTGTAATTCTTAGGTCAAACCGGGACCGGGAAAACATATACGATGGAAGGTATGTAATTTCCAGTGAAATGCGTGGACATTTAATTAAATGACTAGATAGTGATTCACGATTAATATTTGATTGTAGGAGTGCGTGACAATGAGGATGAGCACGGTGTGATCCCTAACGCATTCAAGCATATCTTCAGCCACGTGGTTGAGAACCCGAACAGACAGTATCTGATCCGCGCCTCGTACCTAGAAATCTACCAAGAGGAAGTTCGAGATCTGCTCAGCAAAGACCGGAAGCAGCACCGCGAGCTCAAGGAGTCTCCGACGAGTGGCGTCTACGTCAAAGACTTGTCCACATACTTGTGCAGCAACTTCGGGGAAATTAACGACTTGATGACTCGTGGCAACAAGAATCGGGCCGTTGGAGCGACGAATATGAACGAGCACAGCTCTCGCTCCCACGCCATATTCCAAATCACAATCGAAGTTTCCGAGGAGTGGTCCGATGGTCAAAATCATTTCAAAGTTGGCAAGCTGAATTTGGTGGACTTGGCAGGTTCGGAACGCCAGGGGAAAACAGGTGCTGTTGGAGAGAGACTGAAAGAGGCGACAAAAATCAACTTGTCCTTGTCAGCGTTGGGGAACGTTATCGCGGCGTTGGTGGACGGGAAGAGTACGCACATACCGTACCGAGATTCGAAACTGACTCGCCTCCTCCAAGACTCTTTGGGAGGGAACTCGCACACAATCATGGTGGCTACAGTCGGCCCTGCCAGCTTCAACTGGGAGGAGACAATCACAACCTTGCGGTATGCTAGTCGAGCGAAGAAGATTAAGAATAAGCCGAAGGTGAACGAGGATCCGAAGGATGCGATGTTGAGACAATACCAAGAGGAAATTTCCAGGCTTCGACAGGAACTCGACAAGAAGAAATTGAAACAGGCTGAGATGCTGCAGCGATCTCAGGAGTCTGGTGGGAGAGTGCATACCGGAAGAAGTCGTTCCAGTAGGGCGCACACAGCTTCGAGCACCTGCTCCGACTCGAGCAGCAGTGCGAGTGAGCAGTTGAAGCAGATTGAGGAGCAAAGGATGAAGGAGTTGGCTGCTCTCTTGGCGCCGTATGGACTTGACCCGAGTTCCGCCCCGGAAGATATCATGACCCAGCTGGATGACAGGAGGACAGAGCTCCTCAATGATAGTAAGACTGTGAAGGAGGAGAGGGATAAGCTAATCAGGAGATTGGATGAGACGCAGAGTCTTGTGAGAAATACGTCGGACGAGTGCAAGAAGCTCTCGGAGAAGATTCAGTGGCTGGAGAGTAAGGTGCTGACGGGGGGAAAGAGCCTCGTTGATCATACGAATGAGCAGCAGAAGCTAATTTTGGCGAAGCAGCAGGAGCTCGCTGAGCAAACGGAGAGGTATGAGGAGATGCGGAGGAAACTCCAGGAAAATGAGATGACCACGACGGAGTTGCGGAGTAATGCGGAGTGCTTGGAGGCGGAACTTCACACGAAAACGAAGAAGTTGAAGAAGTTGAGCCAAAAGCTGTACTTCACGAAGGAGGAGTTGGTCTCGCTGAATGATGAGCATGTGAACACGATGAAGGAGCTGGAGAATGTTTTGATGGAGCTTAAAAAGTAAAAACACGGATTTTAAATGAAAAAAATTATTATTAATATGCTTATTTAAAATCGTATTTTTGATGTGTTTTGTAGAGAATTTTCGTTGAAGCGAATGATAATCGACAACTTCATTCCATATCCGTCGCGGAAAATGATTGAGTCAAGGATTATCTGGGATAGGCAAATGGAGGAGTACAAGTTGGCTTCGCTAAATTCCAACTTTGTTCTCCAACGGCCGCCAATCACGAAAATGACGAAAACGCCTCTGTTCAGCTTGTCGGAAACCGGAACTGTGCACATGGTCGACAATGTTCACTACCTGGACGAGAACATTCTCCAGCTTCATCCAGAACTACCAAAACGAAGGACGAAAGATTACGTTCCGCCGAGTCGAGATCCGTACATTAGCTCGCTTATAAAACGGGCCGTGGAAGATGCGGAAAAGGAGATTTCAATGGACTGCAGGAATCTCAGCAGGAAGAGGTACTAAAAATCTCTCCTAAAAATGTCGGAACAATTTTCCTGTAAATTTAAAATAAATTCTCGGATCTCTTTTGCAGAACGAAAACTGCAAAAATTCCACACAAGAATCCCGACTATTTCAAAATGGGCGACAATCTTGTTTGCCGACGGGTTAAATCCGCGAAGCCAGGTCCGCGCGGCTTGCAGCAAGTTCAGTTTCGCGATTTTGTCGTCGTCAGCAATTTCCACAAGCATTTCTCCCCAGCCAATTTCAACTTCGCACATCATCCGTCATCAGTATTACGGGGGAGCACACCTTCCGACTACTGAACCAAACTCTCTCTATATTCTAAACAAATAAGCGATAAATCAGTGCATTGCAGAAAAAAGTGTAATTGTTGTGTGTGCAAACAGTTATCACATCAAGTGCTCCCTAAACATATTACCCCACATTTTAAATTGCAGTATACTTGTTTCATAAAATCTCACAAACAACTAAAAATTATGTTTGCTTTCAGATTTTTGAGTTTTCTACAACCAAAATAATAGAATATCATCATACTGGGCCAATATGTATCAGAATCCTTTCTCGCGCAATAAAAACACTTCATGAGCAATTCCGCATTCCGAGAATGTTTCTCGGCAAAATAATTATCACTACTTAAAAAAATATTCGTTAAACCGTTATGACTTACGCCATGTGCCTGTATGAAAGCTACACACGAGAAAACATAAATTTTACAAATATACTTAATTATGATTATGGTTAATTATGTTAATTAACAATCTTTTTCTGCATTAGTTGAGTAGTGAATTGTAGTTGAGCGAAATCGGAAAATTAAACGATTTCCTTTTCTTTTGCACATCCAGAAAAAAATGATGAGTACGTTGATAACGGCAATGGATTGATGTTGTTGATAGCAATTTTAAAGGAATAAAAGCGCTCAATGTGATTTCATTTTTCGCCTCAAAGAATTATTTTGACGAACATTGTTTCAAGGAAAATTATTATTACATACTCCGATCCGTTACTCTTTTTTTATTCAGTGAAACAATTAATAGCATATTAATTTTCCTCACTAATTAGCTAGTTATTAGCGTCGATTCTGTCCTCTGCAAAAACAAACTTGCAGCCTGGACTTGATAACCATAATAAATTACTTGATATCATCAGTTTAAAAAACGATAAATACAAAAAAATGAGAGGAAAACTGCTTAATTATGCTGTTCGTATTACTTTTTTTAAGTATATGTATAAATTCATATGAAAGAGGAGCATACTTAAATACACATCAAAAAACTTACATGATTTGATTTATAGCTTGTCTAAGTTTTAGTCAGTATTCATGTAACACATGGTGTAAATTCCCTTGGTTATTCCAGTTGTATTCATTTTATTTGCAGGTACGGAGCACTCGTGAGTCGTCACAATTAGAATACAGCTCTACAACACCCAAAGCCCCACATTAAATATCATCTTGCTCATTCAACTCTCCCTGACTTTGATAACTTACTACAAATGGATACAATATTAGTCATAAATAATTATTAGTCTTTCATCCATTATCATCCATGACGATTTTTACCACTTCCTACAAAATATCGCAAAGTATAAACGTTCTCACTCCCACAGGAAAGAAAAACTGAAAAAAGATGTCACTCTGAGGACATGTAATTATCATTGCTTCTCTCTTTCGTAAATTTATCTGGAAACAGTCACCGAGAATTGTTTCTGGAAACAGTTAAAGGCTTTTAAATAATGCCATATATTTTCCCAATAAAAAACAAGGACGTTTCCAATCTTATTTTCTTATATTCACGTTGAAGAAAAAAATCACAATTATTGCATACAAAGAGTGGCCCTTCTCCTCCGTTAAAAATTTGTGGAGACAAGAGCTCGGTAACACTTTTTTCCGCTTGTTGTTGGCATTGGCAACAAGAATAAGAGTCTCGACTTGTGTGTGCTTCTCTGGCAAAGAGATTTTTGTCCTTAGAAAATGCGCAGAGCAACACGAAGAGACTCTAAACTGACGACGATGACGACTCCTAAACATCTATTTTATGACGAATGACACGGGCTGGTTATTGGCGTGCTATGTGGATCGCCGCCCAGCCATTTAACACGAGTAAAAGGTAGTTTGGAAGAATTGATGCCCAGTAGAGCTGACTTGAATTCAGTAAAGTCTGAAAAAGTAAATTTAGTAAAGTAGAAATTAGTTTAACACTTTAGCGGATGATTGAGAAATTTGGGATATTTTACTAAAGTTACCAGCAAAGAGCAGACTATATGTGAGACGACGACAATTACTATGAGTGGGATACTCCTCTTGTCCACCCCATGAAAGAACGTCACGTTCCAGCAAGTGTGGAGGAGAATGAAGCAAAGAGTTGTGAGTGCGGAAGTGACGAAAAATAAGGGTGAGTCGCCGTCCTCCCATCGAAGGCCTACTGTCCCTGGTCCTACCGAGTCTGCGAGAATGTTGATGAGGGCAAAGGCTCCACTCATGATTCCGAAGCCCAACCCAGAAACTGACGAAAATAATATTACACATAATTTAAATAAAAACATGAACACATGAAATACGAATATTATTCCGGCTAATTTCGAGGCTTACCATAAGCAAGCACGTGTTTGTTATCAACCAAAGACGTCTTCGAATCTGTGACCCGCTTGAGTCCACCCTCCGCCTTTGTGAGGAGGAGGTACACAAGGAACCCCATCACCTCCTGAAAAATCACTGAGGAGATGACTGCGAACACTATAGTATCCTTTAGCGGTATCACTATCGCCCACCATATCGAAGATAGGAGCAATGCCAACAGCCAAAAGAAGGCGCTGAGAAAAAAAACAAATAATTAATATATAGTTTTTTCATAGTAATTTTCAATATTTTAATTACTATTTTAAAACACTAGGATCATACCTGGCTATGAGAATGATTATGCGAATAGGGTCGTGCACGATTGTGTAACAGAACATCGCAAACGGAGGTCCGAAGGCAATGAATGTGCACCCGAAAAACTCCATGACAGTCATCTTGACAGACTTGCTTTAATTGAATCTAGCCCTAACACCTAACTACAGAGCAGCTCTCTACAATTTTACAATCCGCTCTCCTCCAAAAAAAATAACTGCTTAAAATCTAGATGTATTTTGTACAACTACAATCTCAGTTGAGGGCTGCTACTGAAATCGTCGACTCACTGAACAAACATTCACACTTTCCCCGATTTCCCTGTTTCATCTTTGCACACATCCGACAATTTATTTTAGCTCCGACTCCAGTTGAAAGTAAAATGTTGAATGTCAGGAAGAGCTTGAGGCTATACAGAATACGTCGATTTTAAACAGTGGAAATTTGTGAGTGACATTTTCTAGAATCTTGTCCTCAAAAAAGTCTTCTATTTTCGGTCAGTTTGTACGACAGAAATTGGTATTAGGTTGCAAGTGTGTTAGGAAACCCCCTTCTCCACTCGACATGCTCAAGTGAAGTGGTAACTTTTTGGCAGGATTTTCCGCTGGACTGGATGGATGGGATATGTCAAGTAGATACATCCATAATACATACGCATTTAGTTTCGTGTATGGGAAGTTGGGAACTCTCTGGGATCCTACATTCATTCCCTCTGCATCAAAAAAACATATCTTCGCAACATGCATTTACGAAGATGAGGAGTTGAGAGTAGAAATGACATGAGTCACTGTACACAAATTCTCAGAGAGCTTTCATTTTATGCAGACGGAAATACATGAGGCGCACGAACAGGCTCGAATTTATATGCTTTGGACTTCTTGCCGCATCCTATCTTGAGTCAACTTTGCTGCAGAAAATAATTTACTCTCTGATTCTCATCCCGTCGATTTATGCTTGCATGAGTACATGCATTGACATTGACACTGACATGGCATTTTCCAAATCAAAGATCGAAGAGAATTAGTCCCGGAGGAAGATCATGCATGATGCTTTCTTTGACAGGTGCTTAATTTAGTTTAATGTCATTACTCATTACTGACCAGATTTTTAATGCATATAACACCTTGTAAGCTTCCTCTGATCATCACGTTTTATTACTTCGAAAGGCATATTGCATTAATGTATGAAATGTATTTACATGAAATTGCAAAAAAAAAATCTTAAATAGCTCCTTAATACTTTCCGATTCCTTTTTTAAATTTATTGTTAATCGTAACTCATAATATTTATAATCAAATTGAATCATTTATAAATTAGTGGGGCTTTTCTATCAACTAAATTTTACAAGTAGAAATTTCAAGTAGACAAGTTTAATTACAAAATTCACCTGATATTATAAGTAAACGAAGGAAGTGAAGAAGAGGGTCAAGTTAAAAAGAATCACTGGCGAGTTTTTGCGTTTATGTTTTTTACAATACACTGGCGATGTACACTAAATGGAAATTCCGGTATTTTCCGAGTGGGATTGCTAACAGTCTGGAAAAATAGTCGCTAACAAGTGAACAGGACTTCATTTCATAAAGCTATTCACTATTCGAATAGTTGACTATTGACGAGTATTACCACGGTAACACCTTCAAAATTTCGAACTACGCAACTATTCGAATAGTGAATAGTTTTTATGGTTTGGGGTCCAGGTCTCTTGATGTTGTCATCACTAATCACACGGAAGGCAGTAATACAATTAAGAATGTTACACAAGTTTAACTAGAAGTCCAAGCCTAGCTCGAATAAATTAAGGTTTTTACATGTGTTTTTATGCTGGGACTTATGTACGTAATAATACATTTTAAAACAGCTCCTGAAGTACATTTTATTGTGACAGGGACATATTAATTAGTGTGTTTCTCCAATCTCTTTGCGAAGCAGTACACTCGTCTTACAAACTTGTATAACAGAAGTAGTAAAAAATTACTGATGAATTAAACAAGTCACTATAATTTTAATTTGTATGCTAGTTTTAGTCGTCAGATCAGAAGTTACATAGTCGAACGGAACTGCTCAAAATTCTGAAATAGAAATAGGTTATAGCTGTGACGTGATTAGTATCGCTGATTTCGCAAGTTACCATCGCAGTTTCACCTCACTTCACTGTTAGTACTCAAGGAAGGAATTGATCTGTAGGGGAAACAAGTTAAAGACTGGCATTGAGTACATAAACAAATTGGCTGAATGCAAGAGAGATATCGTAAACAGTTATCAAGAACCGAGAGAGAAGAAAGAAGTCAAGAAGTGAGTGATAACTATTCCTTAGAAATTAGAAAAACATGCAAATTATACAGAGAAATGGATAATATGTTGTAGACAGTGAAAATCACCGGTTCTAATCAATCACTTTTCTTGTGTTCAGTGAGGTAACATAAGTAATAAAGAAGAGATACTACACATACACCCCTGAGCTAACCGATTGATACGATTAAAGTAATTTCTGAAAAGCATTCACGGAGAAATTCTTAAACCAAAACATGCCCGGTTTAAGTCTTTTGATTTGCTTCGAGCTCCATCAACAACAGCAGTGAAGAATAACATGCAAATAGAAAGTAGTAGTTCATTTATAAATCGTAACTGTCATCATTGTTAGATCTACCCGAATTGGAACCGTTGTTTGGCGGTTGTCCGTCGCTCCCCGTTCCCGTTAGCTGGTCCACTAGATTAGGATTCGAGTTCTGGATTTGTTGAGCTATTGCTTGCCCCCTAAAACATCAAGAAATATTATGTATTTTTTGTTGGCCGTTTAATCTCAGCAGGGATTTCTAGTTCAATTTAAAACGTACATTTGTAGCAAACTCTCCATTCCTCCACCGCCAGGTGCTGCTGCTGCTCCTCCTCCAGGTGCTGCTCCAGGCGGTGCCCCACCTTGAAAGGATTGCATAATGGATTGCATCCTGGAAAAAACAGATTTTTCACATGAGCCTGCATTGGGATGATTATTTCACAAGGGAGAAGACGCTTGACTAGACTTACATTTGTTGCATGGATGGATCTTGCAACATTTGAGATGCCATATTTATAAGATTAGGATTGCTGAAGAAGGACTGCAAATTTGGTGATGCTGCAGCTTGAGCCTGCGCAGCAGGAACATCCTGAAGCATCATGTGTTGCGAGATTTGGAGGTTCTTTTTGTAACTCTCGTTGTCCGGCTCTAACTCGAGTGCCTTTTTGTAACAGAGAATGGCGTCAACATGGTTATTCTGACTGGAGTACGTCACACTATAATTTACAAAACAAACACATATTTTAGAACCATTTATGGCATAAATATACTGTCAAGGGATGCATCAGCACAAACGTACCCCATACGACCATATGCCCTTGCATAGGAAGGTTGCAGTTGCACAGCAATTTGACAGTCTCGTAAAGCCTTATCGTACTGCTCGAGCTTAATGAAAGCAGCAGCTCTGTTGCAAAAGTAAACAGCATTGTTTCCATCCAGCGATATCGCCCTGTAGTCAAAACGGAAAACAATTATTTTAATTCCGATGTCTCCTACACCATTTTTCAGCGATTAATCCCATTTTCACGTACTTATTGTAATGTTCGAGTGCCTCGGCAAAGTTCAAATTCTTCATCGAGTCATTGCCCTTATTCTTTAGTTCATCTGCAGCGAGCTTGTCACCTTCACTTGCTTCAGGTGGTTTCGAATACTCTGTACCTGTGTTCACATACTTCACAACAACAAAAACCAAAACAACTTGAGTACAACAAACCGGTCACGGTGATTACATTTTTATAGATTACGTTAGTCAACTTTGACATTTTAATTCGTACCGAAGCTCCTGCGAGCGGGTTCGAAGTTGCCGACGCCGCAGCGAATCCCTCCAGACCGGCAGGTGCCTGTGGACCACCCCTCACCAACTCCCTTAATCCTTTACTAGGTCGAAACTGAGTGTCTCGGAGGGTGATTCCGAACGCTGTTTCCAAGCATTGGACAGCCACCTCCAGACTCTCCTTACTGTCCGCGGTTGTTGTTGTCTTTTTGAACTCCTCATCGAGGAACTCGAGTATCCCAAACACCACTTTCCGAGTATTGTTTTGATCGTCCATTTTCCTGCAAGTGACACAATTAAATCTTATTTCATTAAACAATTTTAGTCAATATTTTAACTGTTTTGTTGGCAATGACAGTTGACAATAGTCATCCCCTCCTGTCAATTTACTAACTTCTGTTTCCCTTACCTTTTTTAAAGTTAAATTAGCAGCTGTGTCCGTGTGTAGTCTTTTTGCTAATCAAATCGTAAGTGACTATGACTGCGTAGGAACAGCTGTTTCGAAATTTCTCCTGTTTGGCTTATTGACAAGTGTATCGCTAGTCGCAGTTACCGACCAACGTCAACCGAGTACCTGTTCGTTAAGTGCGGTCTTGCATTCCGTTTATTTCATCGTTAAAAATAAACAATTTTGAAGTTTAGTTGTGGAAATGCTCTCCGCTCAACAACCAAATATCAAGTGTGTATTTTTGGTGTGCATTTCTTCCTGTTTCCGTAAAATTGTGATAAAAAGCATTATACTGCGATTCAATCCTCCATACACTCAAATGCATTATCTCATGTATATCTTTGCTCTATGATTTTTCCTCATTCATACACGATGTGCCTCATCTCGCTAGGGGAATCGTGAGACGGCTGCGAATCTTTGAAAGTGTCTTTCCCTATGTGTGCTAAGAAAGGGGCAGATGACTGGGTCTTTTTCCTGAAGCACAGAATAGAGAATACAGAACCCCTTTCGGTATTGTTGTTGTCACTTTGGTGGACTAGGTCTGTTTAATGTAGATGGACTCTACATCCTACTCCAAACCCGGAATCGGCCAATGCTCCCACATACAACTATTTTAAATTTCAAAAACGGATGCGAATTGGCGGCCCGGTTTACCTGGCGAATCAGAAGTTTCTACTCGATGATTCATCGAAGAGGAATTATAATTGGGAATAATATTTTGTGTTTTTAAGTTTGTTTTGTAGCATAGGTTTGTCAACATAATCCTGGGAAATGCTTGGTTTTGGGATCTTGCCTTCTTTGCTGTACAGTGTTGGTGTGGCAACCGGCGTAATATGTATCTACAGCGGGGTCCAGCTAGTATTAAGATATTATGGTTATAACCTCCGAGTTTTGGTACTTTTAGAGCTTCGTACAAGGTTTTTAATCGGATATTATCGCATGTAGTGTATGAACGGACCTATAATAGACAATAAGTTCAGGTGTGAGGTCGAAGGTGAACATTTAACATTTAAAGGTGGACGAGTTTAATTTAAGTTTGTGTCTGTTGGCTGTGTGCTTGTAAGGAAAGACTGTACAATGTCGATCGAAATTGAATCAACGGAGTAAGTTTTGCAACTAATCATTTATAGTTGCATTTATAGCTTTAGTTGCCTGATGTGCCAATTTCTGAAAGTTTATTAATATTATTATGTTCTCTATTATTTATTATTTAGCATTATTCGACTGATTCAGCAGCATCTGAAGGAGCAAAATCTTTTGCGAAGTTTGCAAACTCTTCAAGAAGAAACTGGCGTCTCCCTGAACACAGTTGACAGTGTGGAGAGCTTCTCCGCCGACATTATTAATGGTCATTGGGATGTGGTACTGAAAGTGACCCAGTCGCTAAAATTGCCGGATAAAAAATTGATTGATTTGTATGAGCAGGTAAGAAACGGCCAGGGAAGGGACACAATTTTATATAACCTTTTTTGTTCGGTTTAGTACTCGTGGCAGTTTGTAATTTTTGAACAACTTTGTTTAGGTCGTGCTGGAACTGATTGAGCTTCGGGAACTGGGCGCAGCGCGCTCTCTTTTGCGACAGACTGATCCCATGATAATGTTGAAGCAGTTGGAACCGGAACGGTATATGCATTTAGGTAATTTGCCATGTTTTCATTGAATCAACAATTTTTGGAAGATAATTAATTTGATTTATTTGCAACTACTAATACTAATTTTATATTAATTAGAAAATCTACTCGCACGATCATACTTTGATCCACGAGAAGCTTATCCAGAAGGGAGCAGCAAGGAGAAGCGACGTGCAGCGATCGCACAGGCACTCTCTGGAGAAGTTTCCGTCGTTCCACCATCAAGACTGTTGGCTTTGTTAGCTCAAGCACTGAAATGGCAGCAACATCAAGGGCTCCTGCCGCCTGGAACTTCTATCGATTTGTTCAGGGGCAAGGCGTCGTTGAAAGAGCAAGAGGATGAAAAGTTCCCCACGTTCATGTATAAACAGATCAAGTTCAGTCAGAAAAATCATGTGGAATGTTCTCGATTCTCGCAAGATGGTCAGTATTTGGTGTCTGGTACGGTGGATGGGTTCATCGAAGTTTGGAATTTTACCACTGGAAAAATTCGTAAAGATCTGAAATATCAAGCTCAGGTAAAAATATCCCATATTCAGAATTTTTCTTCATGTGGAGTTGTTTTTAGAATCAATCAGTCATTTAAAATCATATAGAAGTGATGTAGAGAAAGTGATGATTTTGTGTGTGTTAATGTCTGCAGGAGAACTATATGCTTATGGAAGATCCTGTTCTGTGTCTGGCGTTTAGTCGTGACTCCGAGATGCTTGCAACTGGTGGAGGTAAAGGGCGCGTTAAAATCTGGAGAATCACAACTGGGCAGTGCTTACGTCGGTTTGATAAGGCACACAACAAAGGCGTCACCTCTCTCGTCTTTTCTAAGGACAACACTCAGATTTTGAGTTCATCGTTTGACTGCGTTGTTCGGTAAAACTTCCTTCGTCTCATTTAAGATATCGTTAAAATATTCAAGTGTTTCATGTTTGTGTTTCGTGTTTTCTATCTCTAGTATTCATGGTTTGAAGTCGGGAAAGCTAGTGAAGGAATTCAAGGGACATACATCGTTCGTGAATGAGGCAATTTTTACTCCAGATAACCACAGTGTTCTTACAGCCTCCTCGGATGGCACGATTAAAATGTGGAATATGAAAACAACGGACTGCACTCACACGTTTAAATCCCTTGGTGGAACCGGTGCTGTCGATATTCCAATTAACAACATTCATTTGCTGCCCAAGAATCCAGACCATTTCGTGGTTTGCAATCGTACCAATACTGTCGTCATTATGAACATGCAAGGACAGGTATGATCTTAGCTCACATCTTTGTAAAACGACAACGTGGATATGTGTGATATAAGTGATCTATTTCTACAGATTGTGAAGTCCTTTACCAGTGGTAAGCGTGAAGGTGGAGACTTTGTATGCTCAACAGTGTCTCCAAGAGGTGACTGGATTTACTGTGTTGGCGAGGATAAGGTGCTCTACTGCTTCTCCACAAATTCAGGAAAACTGGAGCGTACTTTAACTGTAAGCACTAGATAGTTTTAGATTACATTAGATTAATTTCCACGGAATATTGCAATGTTTCATATGCAATATGTTGTTTTTAATTTTATACAGATCCACGAGAAGGATGTGATCGGAGTGTCTCATCATCCTCACCAAAATCTACTGTGCACTTACTCTGAGGATGCTACGATGAAGCTGTGGAAGCCGTAGATGTTACCATTATGCTGTCTTCTCTTTTTTACTATTTAGATTTATTCTTTTATACAGTCATGAAAAAAGTTTCGTTTGTACATTTTACAAAAGTTATGTCCAGATTTTCTAATCGAAGAGGTGATGATTGTTGTTTTATAAAAATACCCTGTAAAATACAATACAAATACTAGTTGTGTAGGAATATCATTATCACTCTAAACTCTAAACCTAAAAGCCGTGTTCATTGTATTTACTCGAAAATAATTTCTTTCCAAAAAAGCCATAGATGTAATGGTAGTTGGCCGAAGCTAAATGGAATTAGCAATTTATTAATTATGAAACCTTCGAAAATTACGAATATTCTTTCATCAAGATAATAAGTCAAAGGCATGATTCGCGTATTAAAGAAATATTGCAGTACGCAAATCGTTAATGAGATGCAATTTGAATACGATTTTGTACATTAACATGATTAATATTGGTCGGAAGGTTAAGAAAAAACCTGTGTTCCTTTTTAGGGCCTTACTTGCAGGCCTTCATTCCGAATATAATTATGGCATATGTCGATAACATTTAGTTGTTATGTAGTAGCTGGGACCATTGCGGTTGTAGTATATTTTTCGCAGGCCATGAATTTCTGTTATCGAGCAACCAGCAACCATACATAATATTGATCTAGGTTTGTTTAGTGCAGATTCAAGGTTATGTTGCAGATTAGTACGCATGCAGTTTTGAGTCATATTCTCGTGTCTCATCCTCAGGCAAGGTATAAATAAGTCATTTATAACAAAAGTTATCATAATCACCCTTCACGAATCTGATTGTGCGGTACGATAACCGCAACAGGCCCCACTTTCTTCATACATTAACTCCGCAGTTTATATATTGCGACAAATCTGGCATTGCAAAATACATGACTTCATCGTTCATTTCACAATCTAGATCCAAATATTCCGATAAAATAATTCCAGCAGACATATACTTCTTTTTGGAAATATGTAACCTCATAATCATAACTTAGACCTTCATTTTTCTCATGTGGGTTTCGTTCGTCTACTGCTGCGCTAAAACATGTTGGAGTTGGAGGGCATTATCCCAATGCAGAGCGTGTGGTCAACAACGCATCTACGCTTCCACGTATGCGAATGTAAATTCTCCAACGAAACCAGTGTTTATTTTTCCAAAAAAAAAAGTTCAATCAAAACTCGATTAAAACGTAATTTGTGATGGTAAGAAAGTCCTTGGTGTTCGCACCTTTCGAGCTTGTATTGCAAAGCACGGCTTGCTTGAGTTGGAGTCAGACAGGGCTACACTACAGGCATCGCATCGTCATCGAAGCGGCTGAAAAAAGCATTGAGATTGACTGGTGCAGGACTTGGGACTGGGACTCTAGGACAATCAAATCAAGAGCGAGGCACGTGTTCATGATTCACCTCTGCATCAATTACGCTGTAAATGCTCTGTTTGCAATACACAAATATTTATGTACGCAATCAAAGTGGATAATTGCAAGCTTATCCCCAAGTACGCAATGCCGGCTGGGAACTCGATTCATTGATTACTATACTTTTTACCTTTCCGTTCCCATCAACTCTTTTGTATATCTAATTGTTGATCGTTTAACCAGAACAAGTAGATTCGTTCAATTTTATAGAAGTCCAATTACAAAGGTTTTACATATGCACCTCTCTAAAAGTTACACATCAGAAAGCGATAAACTTCATATTTACGATCATTTGGAAATCTCAACCTGGAACCAGGATAAACGCCATAACGACTTTATTAGAAGCTTATGAATTTTCTGAGCATATTAGCCCTGCAATGTAAGATATGAATGCATAATATCCCTATTTGCTCACTAACTAATTGTAAGTCAGATACATCCAACTCCAATCCAGATCATCATTCATTTCTCATCTTCTCTTGCTCCAAGTCATTGTTTCCAGCCATACTCTCCAGCAGTGATTTTGTCGCATGTTCATTCTAGGGTATGCGTATGCAGTCTGGTTACTCTGGTTCTGGTTTCTCGCCGTGGATTATGGCAATTGGAGTGCAGGTGAGTCGTGATCACAAAAATCCAAAGCCAAAAGCCATGTTCTTTTTGCTGGATGCATTCTGCGGCAGGAGCAACGAGACAAGTTGAGCTGCTTTTATTAGTCTGCTTCTCTCTGCCTTGTTGATCCTTGCCTACGCATCGCAGTGCAATGCATTTATGCACACTTGCAGTCAACATCCAACATCATTTTCCTGACTTGCTGCAAGCTGGTGACTAGTCACTTGTGAATATGTGGCGGCTGGACTGGACAGGAACACACCTTGTCTCCATCATTTTTAGTACAAAACACTTTAATTAAAAGAGGTGTTGCGGCTTACAACTTCGGTGTGGTGGTCCAGATTTGTGCGCCGTGTGATGGTGGTGATCTAATCAATCGGTTAGAATGATTCATAGCATTCCTCCGGTCTTATCCGATCAAGTCAAAGTCACAAGTTGAACGTCACACTCGACTCATTCATCAAGAGTCAGCTGTGAGCTTGCACTCCTCCACCCGTCGTCTTGAATGCTCTGCTGACACACTTCCCAAAACTTCTTTTGACATTTGACAGAGCAGAGATTAGACAAAGATTTAGGGTGCTGTAGAGTGTTGACCTACGTTTTAGGTCATAGGTCATTAGATGCTAGTTTTTTTGTTACAAGTTTAAAGACTGCGTATCACTCTCATTATACGAGGAAGTAGTGATATTCTTCATTCATTGTATTAATTTCTGTTTTATTCTTCGTATATACAATATAGGGGTTCATGTCATTGCTCATTGTCAATTTAAATATTTAGCTTTCTTTGGTTGTTAGTCATTTGTTTGTTTGTTGCTAATCTACTTTCAACTTTCATGATTTATCAATCCACATCATCACCTTTCAGTTGTCAGTCATCAGCCATCTGTTTTACTTTCAGTAGTCAAGTTACCAACACAACTGCACATCCAACATCACGCCCAGTTGCCAGTAATCATTTTCCAATTTGTTACTTATTTCAATTCAAGTCAGAAATGTAAATGTCGACAACGTTGAACGTAGCCAGCCATTCAAGTCAGTCATTCAGTCAGTCATCAGTGCCTTTTACCAAGTTACTTCTTCCAGCCTATCACCTATACTCTCTCTCTAATTAAATTAATCACAAACCTAAAAATTCTGCGATTCTGATTTCCATTCTAAAGCATTCAAAAGCCTTAAGTTATCATAGAATTGAAAGCCATAATTTAGTAACTAACTCCAAACTTGTGCTTGCAAAGTCAATCAATCCATTCCGGTGCCTGTGTTTTGCAATTTGTCACTAATCTCGTCTCAACTGTGAACTTCCGACTTTACACCAAAGACGTTATTTTATTTGAACTTGAAGTTAGACTGTTCTTCCGTCTACGAAACCGAGAGACTTCAAATTTGAAATTGTCGTGTTAAATTGATTACAGACGGTTGGCGGTGATTATTTATTTGCCATTTTCTGTTGAACGCGAATTTTATTTCACACCTTCAATTTGAACGATGTTGCACGCCGCCTTCAGCTTCATTTACCGGAACCTTATCGAGGTAATTCAGAATTATAGCAAATAGACATCTCAATATTGAAAATGAAAATATGATACTTTCAATGCAATTCGTGTTTATGTGTATTATTATTTTTAAATGTTAACTTTCCAGGCTCCAAGTTACCATCTCTATCTGGAGGCTATCTTAATCCTATGGGTATTCTGGCTACTTCGAAAGAGGAAGCATTCTGAAAAGACCAAGAGACTTACGGCGGAGGTATGAGTGACCCACATAGATTATATTTGTTTAATTAGTCAGTTTTTTTTTGTTCAGTCTCATTTAATCCTGTAACTTTGATACGTTTAGGAAGAGGAGCAAATCATAAGCGCCTGGAAGCCAAGGCCCCTTGTAGACCCAGAAAAGGAAATGCCTCTTGAAGTGTACGACAATTCGAACATTTGGGGACCCATTTCAGGTCGACCTGGCAAGTTTCTGGAAATCAACGGGGAGAAATATCTGAATTTGGCTACTCACAATTACCTGGGATTGGTGGATAATACCGAACTGGACGATGAGGCTGAAAAATGCATTCGAAGATATGGTGTAGGCTCATGTGGTCCGCGGGGATTTTATGGAACAGTTGGTTAGTAACTTTATAACTGTTGTTAGATTGAAAATAGATACTTTCCATACATTCATTTTTCAGTGTTATGTAAATTTCTTAAAATTATTTAGATGTTCACTTGGAACTGGAGGAGAAAATCGCAGATTTTCTCAAATTGGAAGAGACTGCGTTGTATTCTTACGGATTCGCTGCAGTCTCTAGTGCTATTCCATCATATGCCAAAGCCGGAGATATTATATTTGCGTAGGCAACTATTCTTTACATTTTGTAATATAAAGAATATTTATAATGATATGTGTAGATGGTAAGGTAACAATGATATTTCGTCTGTGCAGGGATGAGCAAGTCAGCTTCCCAATTCAGCGTGGCCTACAAGCTTCTCGCAGCAAGATCATCTACTTCAAACATAACAACTGGCAAGACTTTGAGCAGAAATTGGAGGAGCAAGTGAAACTTGACAGGAAGGTAGAGTAAACCAAAAGATATGACCAAAAGTGATTATTTAATCAATATGTACCTTTGTAATGTGAATAATTCAATCTGCTTGTATCACAGAATACCAAAAAGGCGAAGGCTATTCGTCGTTTTTGTGTCGTCGAAGGAATCTACATAAAAACCGGAGACATCTGCCCTTTAAAGGAAATCGCTGATCTCTGCAAGCAACATAAAGTGCGGCTTTTTGTCGATGAAACTGTCTCTTTCGGGATTTTGGGGAAAACTGGACGTGGCCTTACTGAGCACCTTGGAGTTTCTGTATGTCACTAACCGAAATACCTAGTTCGCTTGTTTGAAACATTTCCATGTTTATAATTGGACACTACAACTCTAATTATTTTCTCAGGTAAAAGACATCGATTTCATTAGTGGAAGCCTGGAGCATAGCTTGGCATCTTTTGGAGGATTCATTGTCGGCCCATCGTTTGTTGTTGACCATCAGCGAATATCTGGACTAGGTATTTTTTTTGCAAAAATTATTCATCTTTATGTATTACCCACTAAATAAACGTTCACAATTATCAGTGACAATCGTTTTGGTTCCAGGTTATTGCTTTTCGGCTTCACTACCACCACTGTTGGCCTGTACTGGAATACGGGCGTTGCGCATGGTCGAAGAAAATCCAGACATGATCAAAGAAGTGCAAGAAAAATGCAAATACATGCACCAGTAAGTTGTTCCCGTCAAAAAATCGACTTCTTAAGATATTAGCAATTTTCTTATAAAATAAAATCTTGACTTAATTCATGTTTGACTCTAGAGTATTGGAGGATAAGCTCACATTTTTCTATGTTACCGCTCACGAGTTATCCCCTCTCAAGTTTTTGTACTTGATTAACTCGCACATGTTTCCTCGAAAAGTGACTAGAGCACTACTTGATGACATTATCATCTACGTAAGTTCCCTTCCATTATTTGGCATTTATTTATAATTCAACACAACCAAAATGGATGACACCCGCCTTTCTGAACCTTCTAACCTTTCTTAACTCGACCAGGTAAAAGAAAACTACAAGATTGCCTTGATTCAGCCGAGCTATTTGGACAAAGAGTACATCCTGCCAACGCCAAGCATTCGAATATCCGTCAACCGTTTGCTGACACATGAGGAAATAGAGCTCGTTGGCACAGCCATCGAGGAAGCATGCGTGAGCCTCAACATTTTCGACTCGCTAATTAACAACACTGCGGACGAAGTGACGAGGAACAAAATGCTAGACGCTTACAACAAACACAACGAAGATTTGAGGAACAACGCCAGCGACGGAGGAGAGGGAGAGCCCATCGTCGACGCCAACAACACCATTTCTGATGCTGAGGACGAGAAAAAGGATGCTTAGCGTTGCGTGTCTTACTATTTCCACTAAAAATTCTTTTATTATAATTTTCTACTTCCTCTCTGTGTGTGGAGCAGGTAGGTAGGTAGTTTCAAGCGGTTCAAGTGTTTACTACTTACGTTCCATAAAACCATAATAACAATTTACAGTGTGCGTATGTTTGTGTTTTCTACTTTGACAAATAAAACTTTTATTACAGAGTGAAATACAGTACAAGTGTAACTGTGCCCATTCAGATCACACCAATCTTCCCTAATTTAATATTTAAGTATTCAGCTCTGCTAATTCATGATAATTATGCAGAGACGCGTAGCCAGTTCAGAAATCATAATATGAAAACAAAGAGATATTTTTATGATGATTATGTTTGGGGATAGCTGAGATGTGACCAATGTATTTACATAATATGTGAAATTGCTGTAGAGAGCTGGAGGTGTTGGAGTATAGCATGTCGACAATTGGAATATGTGGAGGAATGCTTCAAGCTCCAGCTCTTCGTCCGTTCTCATGCATATTGGCAGAAGCGAAGAAAAAGGAGCGCGCTTCTCGCAACACGTAACCCTTCCTTATATTCCTCCTCGCATACATCTGCAACACACAAACCCCTGCAATGTTAAAATGGTTAAAGTATGGACAAGATAGCGCGTAGCAGGGGTACTCCTGCAGCAAGGGCTACGGGGTTTCACACAATATATCTTGTCCCTGTTTTAACATTGCAGGGGTTTGTGTGGCAGATGTATGCATAGCATAAACATGCATCCAAGCTTCCCATCTGCAAATACATACAACTTTGCA